>JARQOD010000273.1:0-175917 GCA_033576555.1 Oophaga sylvatica
GGCCCCTGTGAACCCCAGTAGCTGTATACACTTGTTGGCCCCTTTCCCCAGTACTTATACGTGGCCCCGTAGCCCTAGTATATTGCCGTGCCCTGTATTGCCCCGTATTACTCGTGTCCCCTGTATCCCAGTTAACCGTGCTCTATCCCCGTAGGCCTATACCATGACCCATAGGTCCCTGTTGCCCCGTATACACTCGTGTGGCCCTGTATCCCCATAGTTTTGTGGCCCCTGATCCCCCGTATAACACTGGTGTGGCCCCTGTATGGCCCCAGAGCTTATACTCGTGTGGCCCCTGTATGGCCCCAGTATACCTGGTTGCCCTTATGCCGAGCTGTTACACTCGTGTGGCCCCTGTATCCCCAGTACTGTATACACTGGTGGGCCCCTGTTGCCCCTAGCTTATCACTTGTGTGACCCCTGTATCCCCTAGTTTACACCAGGTGGCCCGTACCCAGTGTACCTGTGGCCCCAGTATGCCCCATACTGTTACACCTGTAGGCCCTGTCCCATGGCCCCTGTTATCCCAGTGTATACACTGTGGCCCCGTTACCCATACTAACCAGGTGGCCCCTGTATGCCCCAGTAGCTGTATCATGTGGCCCCTGTATTCCCCAGAGTGTATACACTGTGTGCCCTGTATGCCCCAGTAGCTGTATACACTTGTGTGGCCCTGTATGCCCATACTGTATACTGGTGGCCCTGTAGACCCAGTCTGTAACTTGTGTGCCCGTATCCCAGTACGTTACCGGTGGCCCCTGTATGCCCCAGTAGCTGTATAACTCGTGTGCCCCTGTACCCCAGGTGTGACACTGTGGCCCCTATATGCAGTGCTATCCCCATGTGTCCCTGTATCCCCATAGCTTATACACTGGTGTGGCCCCGTATCCCCAGTACTGTATACACTGGTGGCCCTTCCCCAGTACTGTATACACTGTGTGGCCCTATCCCCAGTAGCTGTAACTGGTGTGGCCCCTGTATCCCCAGTAGCTGTATACACTGTGTGGCCCCTGTATGGCCCCAGTAGCTGTATACACTCGGTGTGGCCCCTGTATGCCCAGTACTTATCCCGTGGCCCCTATCCCATAGTGTATACACTGGTTGGCCCCTGAGCGTATAATGTGTATCCCCAGTGGCCCCGTAACCTCCCAGTGTCCCTGTATTCCCCGTGCTGTATACCCTGTTGCCCCTGTATCCCCAGTGTACCCTTGGCCCCGTATCCCCAGTACCGTTACACTGTTGCCCCTGTATCCCCCAGTAGGTATCACCGTGTGCCCATCCCCAGTAGCTGTATAACTGTGTGGCCCCTGTATCCCCAGTAGCTGTATACACTGTGTGGCCCCTTATGCCCCAGTAGCGTATACACCCGTGTGCCCCTGTATGCCCCAGTAGCGTATACACTGTGCTGACCCAGCTGTATACACCGTGGGCCCCTGTATTGCCCCTAGTACTGTATACACTCGTGTGGCCCTTAGCCCCATACTGTATACCTGTTGGCCCTGTATACCCCAGTAGAACTGTACCCTGTTGCCCTAGTTGCCCATGTGTCCTGTTCCCTTGTATACCTGTGGCTATACCGTGCTGTATCCTGTTGCTTATCCAGTGCTACACTGGCCGTATACCCCATGTTACCTGTGGCCCCTGTTCCCCAGTACTGTATAACTCGTGTGGCCCCTGTATGCCCCAGTAGCTGTATACACTCGTGTGGCCCCTATGCCCCAAGTGTATACATGTGTCCCCTGTTCCCCATAGCGTATACACTCGTGTGGCCCCTGTATGCCCAGTAGCTGTATACACTCGTGTGGCCCCTGTATGCCCCAGTAGCTGTATACACTCAGTGTGGCCCCTATCCCCAGAGCTGTATACACTGTGTGGCCCCGTATGCCCCAGTAGCTGTATACACTCTGGTGGCCCCTGTTGGCCCCAGTACTGTATACACTCGTGTGCCCCGTATGCCCCAGTACTTATACACTTGTGGCCCCTGTATGCCCCATACGTATACACTCGTGTGGCCCCTGTATCCCCAGTAGCTGTATACACTGTGGCCCCTGTATCCCCAGTACTGTATACACTGGTGGCCCTTATCCCAGTAGCTGTATACACTCGGTGTGGCCCCTGTATACCCCAGTAGCTGTATACACTGGTGTGGCCCCTGTATCCCCAGTAGCTGTATACACTCGGTGTGGCCCCTGTATGCCCCCAGTAGCTGTATACACTCGTGTGGCCTGTATGCCCCAGTAGCGTATCACCGTGTGCCCTGTATCCATAGTGTATACACTGTGGCCCTGTATGGCCCAGAGGTTACATGTGTGCCCTGTTCCATAGCGTATACCTCGTGTGCCTATGCCGACTTACACCGTGCCATCCCCAGTACGTAACATTGGGCCTTCCCAAGCGTCATGTGTGCCTTATCCATAGTTCACAGTGCCCTGTCCAGTAGTGTATACACTGTGTGCCTGTTGCCAGTAGCGTATACTGTGTTGTCCTAGTGTTACCTGTGTGCCCTACCGTTAACACTGTGTGCCCTCCAGAGTTACACTGTGTGCCTAGCCATACTGTCACGTTGCCCTTATGCCATACTGTATCATCGTTGCCCTATCCTGTTCACTTGGCCCTTAGCCAGTATTAAACTCGTGTGCCTATCCCATGTTATACACTGTGGGCCTTATCCATGCTGAACACTGTGCCCGATCCGGCTGTTATGTGCCTGTTCCTAGGTAACCAGGCTGACCCAGAGCTTCATGTGCCCTTCCGTACGACACTGTGGGCCTTATCCTGGTTACTGTTCCTTCCAGTTCACTGGTGTGCCCTTCCTCGTCCTGCCCCTGTATGCCCCAGTAGCTGTATACACTCGGTGTGGCCCCTTATGGCCCCAGTAGCTGTATACACTCAGTGTGGCCCCTGTATTGCCCCAGTAGCTGTATACACTCAGTGTGGCCCTGTATGCCCCAGTAGCTGTATACACTCAGTGTGGCCCCTGTATGGCCCCAGTAGCTGTATACACTTCAGTGTGGCCCCTGTATGGCCCCCAGTAGCTGTATACACTCAGTGTGGCCCCTGTATCCCCAGTAGCTGTATACACTCGAGTGTGGCCCCTGTATTCCCCAGTAGCTGTATACACTCTGTGTGGCCCCTGTATGCCCCAGTAGCTGTATACACTCAGTGTGGCCCCTGTATTCCCCAGTAGCTGTATACACTCGGTGTGGCCCTGTATTCCCCAGTAGCTGTATACACTCGTGTGGCCCCTGTATCCCCAGTAGCTGTATACACTGGTGTGGCCCTGTATTCCCCAGTAGCTGTATACACTGTGTGGCCCCTGTATTACCCCAGTAGCTGTATACACTGGTGTGGCCCCTGTATACCCCAGTAGCTATATACACTGGTGTGGCCCCTGTATACCCCAGTAGCTGTATACACTCGTGTGGCCCCTGTATACCCCAGTAGCTGTATACACTCGGTGTGGCCCCTGTATTCCCCAGTAGCTGTATACACTCAGTGTGGCCCCTGTATACCCCAGTAGCTGTATACACTCGTGTGGCCCCTGTATCCCCAGTAGCTGTATACATTTGGTGTGGCCCCTGTATACCCCAGTAGCTGTATACACTCAGTGTGGTCCCTGTATTCCCCAGTAGCAGTATACACTTGGTGTGGCCCCTGTATGCCCCAGTAGCTGTATACACTCGGTGTGGCCCCTGTATCCCCAGTAGCTGTATACACTCAGTGTGGCCCCTGTATACCCCAGTAGCTGTATACACTTGGTGTGGCCCCTGTATACCCCAGTAGTGTATCACTCAGTGGACCCCTGTATACCCAGTAGGGTGTATTACCATGTGCCCCTGTATTCCCGCATTGCTGTATATCTCCGGTGTGGCCCTGTATACCCCAGTAGCTGTATACACTGGTGTGGCCCTGTATTCCTCCAGTAGCGGGTATACACTCAGTGTGGCGCCTGTATTCCCAGTAGCTGTATACACTTGGTTGGCCCCTGTATGGCCCAGTATGCTGTGACATAGTGTGGCCCTGTATACCCAGTGCTGTATAACACTTGTCTGGCCTTTGCAAAACTACAGAGAAGAAAGGGTTAAGGAACCAGACTGAGCAGAGCACTGCCCCCAAGCTTCACCCTGCAGAGCACCGCCCCCGAGCGTCACCCTGCAGAGCACCTCCCCCGAGCTTCACCCTGCAGAGCACCGCCCCAGAGCTTCACCCTGCAGAGCACCTCCCCCAAGCTTCACCTGCAGAGCACCACCCCCGAGCTTCACCCTGCAGAGCACCGCCCCGAGCGTCACCTGCAGAGCACCTCCCCCGAGCTTCACCCTGCAGAGCACCGCCCCAGAGCTTCACCCTGCAGAGCACCGCCCCAGAGCTTCACCCTGCAGAGCACCGCCCCCGAGCTTCACCCTGCAGAGCACCGCCCCAGAGCTTCACCCTGCAGAGCACCGCCCCAGAGCTTCACCCTTGAGAAGCCCCTGCAGAGCATCGTCCTAGGATATCATCCCCGATATACCCCACATGAGATGTGGTGAGTGCGCAGCGTCCGCTCGGGCAGGATACGCGGTGAGTACGGCCGTCTTACACAGGAAGAACGCGGGGATGTTGTAGTGCTCAAACATCAGCTCCGTCAGCTTCTCACGCTTCGCCCGGGCGTTCCACTGCAAAACAGGACACAAAATAAGTACCGCCCCCTGCAGGGTGATAGTGGGAGCCGGCCCCACCCCCTGCAGGGTGACAGTGGTACAGGGAATGGCCCGCCCCTGCAGGGTAATAGTGGGAGCCAGACCCATACCCTGCGGGGTTGATAGTGATCGTGGGAGCCGGCCCTGCCCCCTGCGGGGTGATAGTGGGAGCCAGCCCCACCACCTGTGGGGTGATAGTGATACTGGGATCAGCCCTACCCCCTGCAGGGTGATAGTGATACTGGGAACGCCCCACCGTGGGGTGATAGTGATCGTAGGAATGGCCCCGCCCCCTGTGGGGTGATAGTGATACTGGGAACAGCCCCGTACCCTGCTGGGTGATAGTGATCGTAGGAATGGCCTCGCCCCCTGTGGGGTGATAGTGATCATGGGAACGCCCCCCATGGGGTGATAGTGATCGTAGGAATGGCCCCGCCCCCTGTGGGGTGATAGTGATACTGGGAACAGCCCTACCCCTGCAGGGTGATAGTGATACTGGCAACGGCCTCGCCCCCTGTGGGGTGATAGTGATCGTGGGAACGCCCCCCCCCCGTGGGGTGATAGTGATCGTAGGGATGGCCCCGCCCCCTGTGGGGTGATAGTGATCGTGGGAATGCCCCCCGTGGGGTAATAGTGATCGTAGGGATGGCCCCGCCCCCTGTGGGGTGATACTGATCGTGGGAACGCCCCCCGTGGGGTAATAGTGATCGTAGGGATGGCCCCGCCCCCTGTGGGGTGATAGTGATACTGGGAACAGCCCCGTACCCTGCTGGGTGATAGTGATCGTGGGAACGGCCCTGCAGGGTGACATGGTGGGAGCACCGGTTACTCACGGGGGCCTCAGACATGAGGATGGGGTGCAGCGCGGGCTCCGACTTCAGGTGCCTGGTGAAGGTGTGGTCCAGGATGGCCTGGAAGGCGTCCCAGTCTTCTACTGTGGAGTGCAGAGGTGATACGTGGTGAGGCTCGGATACTGGGGCGTGTGATACCGCACAGACACCGCCGTCACCATCATCGCATTTATACAGCGCTCATTGAAAGTTTGTGAACCCTTCAGAATTCTCCAGATTTCTGCATAAATTTGACCTAAAACTTCATCAGATTCTCAGACAAGTCCAGAAAGTAAAAAAAAAGAAATAAGGCAAAGAAATGAGCAAAAATCTGAGACTTTGTCATTAAGTGATCGGCTATCACAGGTCATGAGTGTCAAAAGTATGTGAACCCTCAGGATTAGCTGATCAAACGCAGGTGACATTGGAGTCTGGTGTTTTCAATCATTGGGACATCAGTCGGGTGAGAGTGGGCGACCTGAAATGTATAAAGCGATCAATGGGACGACAGTTGGGTGAGAGTGGGCGACCTGTTATGTAGAATGCGATCAATGAGATGACAGTTGGGTGAGAGTGGGCGACCTGTTATATATAAAGCGATCAATGGGATGACAGTCGAGTGAGAGTGGGCGACCTGTTATATAAAGGATCAATGGATGACAGTTGGGTGAGAGTGGGCGACCTGTTACATATAAAGTGATCAATGGGAGACAGTCGGTGAGAGTGGGCGACCTGTTATGTAAAGCGATCAATGGATGACAGTTGGGTGAGAGTGGGCGACCTGTATATATAAAGGATCAATGGGATGACAGTCGAGTGAGAGTGGGCGACCTGTTACATATAAAGTGATCAATGGGATGACAGTCGGGTGAGAGTGGGCGACCTGTTACATATAAAGTGATCAATGGGACGACAGTCGGGTGAGAGTGGGCGACCTGTTAATATATAAGCGATCAATGGGATGACAGTCGAGTGAGAGTGGGCGACCTGTTACATATAAAGTGATCAATGGGATGACAGTCGGGTGAGAGTGGGCGACCTGTTACATATAAAGTGATCAATGGGACGACAGTCGGGTGAGAGTGGGCGACCTGTTACATATAAAGTGATCAATGGGATGACAGTCGGGTGAGAGTGGGCGACCTGTTACATATAAAGTGATCAATGGGATGACAGTCGGGTGAGAGTGGGCGACCTGTTACATATAAAGTGATCAATGGGATGACAGTCGGGTGAGAGTGGGCGACCTGTTACATATAAAGTGATCAATGGGACGACAGTCGGGTGAGAGTGGGCGACCTGTTATGTATAAAGTGATCAATGGGACATCAGTCGGGTGAGAGTGGGCGACCTGTTATATATAAAGTGATCAATGAGATGACAGTCGGGTGAGAGTGGGCGACCTGTTATGTATAAAGTGATCAATGGGACATCAGTCGGGTGAGAGTGGGCGACCTGTTATATATAAAGTGATCAATGGGATGACAGTCGGGTGAGAGTGGGCGACCTGTTATATATAAAGTGATCAATGGGACGACAGTCGGGTGAGAGTGGGCGACCTGTCATATATAAAGCGCAGGTTCTATCGACCCGATGTTTATAACCTTTATGTCATGATACTGTAAGCTTCATTTCTTGTGCTGTTTCCAGAACTTTCCCCATAGAACTACAACCCCCACCGTTTGCAAGCACAGGGCAAAGTTACCCTCCCTCCTTCTCTCTGCAGCTCACTCTATCTCTCATCCCTCCCACCTCAGGAATTTTTCTTTGTCTTCCCAAACCCTGCAAAAGTCCTATAGCAGCCATGTTGGAGAATTCATCCTTTTGGTTTATTACACGGTGGGAAGTTGCGTCAGAAACACGAACGTCACTGTGTTGAACCATGCGCCGACGGGCATCGTTCCCGTGGTACCGGTGAACCCGTAACTCCAACAGAGCCCGAGAAATGGAATTCTCGGGTGCCCCATGAGCTATGTCACCCAAGTTTGGGTTCATTTGAACCATTATTTCAAAGCAAGATCATTGATAGGTCTGCCATTATTCTGCTAGAGTTCCCCGCTGAGTTATGGACCTTATGATATTGCAGAGCTCAAACCATAGCTTGCAGCCGGGGGAGGTGGCCAGAATAACCATCCTCGTTTGTGAGGTCAGCAGCCCCCAGGTATAAGTCTTGCAGTTCAGCCCCCCTTGTGGAGTCCCTGCTGTGAGGTCCTGACTAAGAGATCTGCAAATGAACTATGACGTGTGGCTCCTTCCCCCCAGCCTGGCTTGCCTGTATATGATCTAACTATCATGTGAGTCTTTCATTCTTAATCCCGTTTATTTTATAACTGCATTTGTACATAACTATATTGCCTCAGTTTGTTCCATCTTTTTTATATTGTATAAGCACTGCCTGTCTTTTTAAGGAATAAACCTATAAATTTATTAGTTTGTTTCTCCTGCTCTATAAACGAATTTGCACGTGCCTGAAGCACTACGCTACTGTTTTGGGGTTGCTACGGACCCTCTTGATAAATTGTTCAGTAAGAAAAACCGTAGCTGGTGGCAGCTTAAAAGAAGGGGGTGTTAAGTGTTGACATATGGGGTGGCGTTGGCAGTGACGGAGCGGGTATTATAAGTGTATTACCCGGCTGCGGCTCGGAGTAATTATAATTCCCTCACTGCAGCGTGCCCAATAGCCAGCACACATCCAAGTGACCCGTCTGGCGACTGATTATCCTAGGTGCAGTTCCCTGACTGACCTGAGGGTAAGGGGGGCGCCAGAGAGCTGCAAGTTCCTAAGTGGAAGTGGGATAATTATAAATCCCTGCAGTTTACCGGTCGGACGGCAGCAGCCGTCGTGTGTGTGCACCGTTTCATCACATATTGGTGGCAGCGGTGGGATCACAAGCCGTGATACCCCGGGCTACCGTGTGGCGGACCGTGTGCCCGTTCATCACATATTGGTGGCAGCAGTGGGATCACAAGCCGTGATACCCCGGGCTACCGTGTGGCGGACCGTGTGCCTGTTCATCACATATTGGTGGCAGCGGTGGGATTATAGAGCATTAGTGATCTGGTTTGAGCAATCATTCCATTCACTAAAAAACTTGCACGGTTCTTCAGCGACCCTGCAACTAAAGTTTTGGAGAACAGACTCAGTGTTTATTAGTCCTGAGACAATTGTGTGTACTTGCGGTTACCCCTCCCTTCTCTTTGTTTTTCTATCCTATCTTTTATTTGGCAAACATGGCTACAATAGGAGCAAGTTGGTACAAACTGCAGAAAAGGGACACTCTTGCTGGAATATGCATTTCCCGAGGCCTTGACCCCATGGGCCAAACCAAAGCTCAACTGATCAAGGTCCTGATGTCACAGGACCACGCTGAGAGCGAGGAGGGCACAGAAGCCGGCCCAAGCCAAGGTGGGGCGGCAGCAGAGGCCCAAACCCTGCATGCTTACACCCAGGGCGGGCTGGACCCTTACCTGCAGGCGGCCCTGGAGGAACTCCCCACCGACGACCGGGGGGAGCGCCTGAAGCTGATTCAGCAATACCAGCAGGAGGCCCGAGCCGAGCGCCAAGCCGAGCGCCAAGCCCAGCGAGAGGCTGAGAGAGCCGAGCGGGAGGCTGAGAGAGCCCGAGCCGAGCGGGAAGCCCAAGCGCAGAGAGCCCATGAGCTGGAGATGGTCCAGCGAGGGGCAATGCCCTCCACAGCCCAGAGCAGTGTGCCCAGCAGCACTCAGAGTCCCAAGCCCCGGCCGGAGCACTTTCCCGTGCTGGAAAGGGACGGAGACTTGGACACTTTTCTGCGGGCCTTTGAGAAAGTCTGCAGACAGTACGGCTGCCTGCCGACCAATGGGCCAGGTACTTGACCCCCGGGCTAAAGGGCAAAGCTTTGGAGGCGTTTGCTTCCCTCGCGCCAGATCAAGACAGTGACTATGAGGCCATCAAGCAGGCCCTGATTGCCAAGTACCAGCTAACCCCTGAGGTATGCCGAAAGAAGTTCCGGAACCTCCAACGTGGCCCACATGACAGCTATAGCGATGTGGTGCAAGGACTCAGGACCCACTTTGACCAGTGGATCCAGGGACTGTCAGTTGACACCTATGAGGAGCTGAAAGACCTGATGATCAAAGACCAGTTCCTGCATCTGTGCCCAGCTGAGGTCCGACAGTTCATCCTGGACCGAGAACCAGAGGACGCGGTCACAACAGCCCGGATCGCCGACAGCTATGAGGCCAACCGGAAACCCGAGGTGCGGAAGCCCGTCACCACCCGCTGGGGAGGGGGTAAGCCTGCAACCAACCCCAGTGCCCCGGCCAGTCGTCCCTCTGGAGGCACTATCCCCTTTGCCAGCGCCAGGCCTACATCAGACCCCCGCCAGTGTTTCTCCTGTAAACGGACAGGACACATCAGCGCCACCTGTCCGGAGAGGCAGAAGAACCCCCCAGCCAAGGCCTCCGGGCCCAACGCCTCTGTTCTTTTGGTGGGTGGTGTGGTGGGGAGGGTTGATGACAACGTGCAGCCCGTCCGCGTGGGGGCCCGTCTTGCTACAGGCCTCAAGGACACCGGGGCTGAACGAACCCTCATCCGACCCGAACTGGCGGCCCCTGAAGAGTTGATTCCGGGGAAAACCTTAACTGTCACAGGGATTGGGGGCGTCCACTACCCTTGCCGATAGCCCGAGTTTTCATTGACTGGGGTGCCGGGAGCGGGGTGAAGGAAGTGGGGGTGTCCGAAAACCTGCCCACTGATGTTTTATTGGGGACTGATCTGGGGAGGATGGTGGCGTACTATGTCCCTGACACCCCTTCCCAATCTGATGATAAGGTTAACGTTAACCATGATGTTGATGTTGATGATGATGGGAAACTGATTGTGTTACCTGCTAATGCTTTGCGAAGTGATGATGCAACTGATAACCTTTCTTTCCCTAGGAATGATGTTGATAGTGATGTATCTGTGCCATCTGAATCTGTTAACCCTTTCTCTGAAGTGGTAGATGTGTCCACAGGTACAGGAGCGTTCAGTCCCGTCGCTCTGCGGAGTGAGACGGCTGAGGAACCCCTAGCAGGAGCAAGCGACAGTGCTCAAGGAAATGGGGAGGTGCATGGGAACCGGGAGGAAGGTGACGCCATGACACTGACCAGTGCCACCGAGGAAGGTAACTGGCCCATAAGTAGCACTGCTCCTGAAGTGTTGGGGGTGGATGGGGAGGTAGAGCCCATAGCAGCGCAGGCTGATGGGTCTATAGAAACCCCGGGGAGACGCATATGTAGCTGCTGTCACCCGCAGTCGAGTGCCCGGATCGCAGGTAGCGCCCTACCATCTGGACCCTCCTCCGCTACAGGAGAGACTGAACCAGATGGACCCAGAGCCGGTCCCAGAGGGTCCCAGTGAGGAAGGAACCCTGACGTCACTTCTGGCTGCCTCCAGCCAGGAGTTCCAGGCCGCTCTGCACTCAGATGCGAGCCTGGAGAACTTGAGGCACCTCGCCGAGACGCCCACCTCCGTGACTGATAAGGAGAGGGTGTTCTGGGAACGAGGAAGGTTGTACCGGGAGACAGTACCCGGAGATTCCCAAAAGGAGTGGTTGAGGGAAAAACAGCTGGTCGTCCCGCACCAGTTCCGAGGTGAGTTGTTGAGGATTGCCCATGAGATTCCACTCGCTGGACACTTGGGGATCAGCAAAACTAAGGCACGGCTGTCTCAACACTTCTATTGGCCCAAGATGGGGACAGATGTGACTAACTACTGCCGCTCCTGTATCACCTGTCAAAGAGTGGGGAAGGCGGGGCCTGCTCTTAAGGCTCCCCTGATCCCGTTGCCAGTGATAGAGGACCTTTCCAGAGGATCGCGGTGGACATTGTGGGCCCGCTGGCCGTCCCCAGCAGCTCTGGAAAGCAATACATCCTTACTGTGGTAGACTACGCTACCCGGTACCCGGAGGCAGTAGCTCTGTCCTCAACTAGGGCAGATAAGGTGGCGGATGCACTGGTGACCATCTTTTCACGGGTAGGATTTCCCAGGGAGTGCTTACCGATCAAGGGACCCAATTTATGTCTCGCCTAATAAGGCTCTCTGCAGCAAAATGCAGGTGACGCGTATGGTATCGAGTGCGTATCACCCACAGACCAATGGTTTGTGTGAGCGCTTTAACGGTACCCTCAAACAGATGCTCCGCATGCTGGTGAGACCCAGGGACGCGATTGGGAGCGGTACCTCCCACACCTGCTATTTGCCTACAGAGAAGTCCCGCAGGCCTCGACGGGGTTCTCCCCCTTCGAGCTCCTGTATGGTAGGCGAGTCCGGGGGACCCTTGGGTTGATAAGAGAATCCTGGGAAGATGAGCCAAACCCCACGGAAGTGTCCATCGTGGATTATGTCATGCGCTTCCGCGACAAGATGCAGACCTTGACGCAGTTGGTGCATGCAACATGACGCAGGCTCAGGCTGACCAGAAGCACTGGTACGACCAGAAGCCCGGGAGCGGACCTACCAGGTGGGTCAAAAGGTGTGGGTGCTGGTCCCCGTACCAAAGATAAGCTTCAGGCAGCCTGGGAAGGCCCGTACGTCGTGCACCAACAGCTCAACCCAGCCACCTACGTGGTCACGCTTGACCACACTCGGGGTAGGCGCAAGGCCTTTCACGTCAACATGATGAAGGCCCATCACGAACGTGAAGCCTGCGTCCTACCGGTCTGCAATCTGCCCGAGGACGGGGAAGAGGATCCCCTCCTGGACATGCTGGCCCAAGCCCAGGCCAATGGGTCCATTGAGGACATGGAGGTAAATGCCTCGCTAACCGTCTCCCAGCGGTTGCAGTTGCTGACCACTCTGGAACCCTTCCGGGCCGAGTTCACAAACCGACCCGGAAGGACCAAGTTGGCGGTCCACGAGGTGGACACCGGGAATCGCGCCCCGTTACGGTGGACACCTTATCGGATCTCTGAGGAAGTGCAGCAGATTATGCGCCAGGAGATCCAGGAGATGTTGCAGCTGGGGGTGATCCGGCCGTCCAAAAGCGCGTGGGCCTCACCTGTAGTTCTCGTGCCAAAAAAGGATCGGACCACCCGGTTCTGCGTGGACTACAGGGGGCTCAACGCCATCACTACCTCTGATGCGCACCCAATGCCACGCATCGAGGATCTGCTGGAGCGGTTGGCGAATGCCAAGTACATATCCATCATGGATTTGAGCCGGGGATACTGGCAGATTCCCCTGAGCCCTGCGGCGCAGGAGAAATCTGCCTTTATCACCCCTTTTGGACTGTACGAGTCCACGGTCATGCCTTTCGGCATGAAGAATGCCCCTGCCACTTTTCAGCGGATGGTCAACCACCTGCTTCAGGGACTGGAGGAGTACGCTGTGGCGTACCTGGACGACATTGCCGTCTTCAGTTCCACCTGGGAGGAACACCTTCAGCATCTCCAGGAGGTGCTCAAGCGTATTCACCAGGCAGGTCTGACCATCAAGCCGGGAAAATGCCAGATGGGCATGAGGGAGGTCCACTACCTGGGGCACCGGGTAGGTGGGGGTTCCATGAGTCCAGAGCCTGAGAAAGTGGACGCGATCATGTCCTGGCCCACCCCCAGGACCAAAAAGCAGGTGAAGTCCTTCCTGGGCACTGCAGGGTACTATAGGCGTTTCGTACCGAACTATAGCGCCATTGCAAAACCCTTGACGGACCTCACCAAGGGCGGTCTACCCCAAACAGTCAACTGGACAGATGGCTGTGAGGCGGCATTCCGAGCTTTGAAAAAAGCCTGTGCAGCTCTCCAGTGTTGAAAGCCGTCGACAGCAGTCGGCCATTCCTGGTACAGACTGACGCCAGCGAATTTGGCCTCGGTGCTGTACTCAGCCAGGTTGATTCGGGGAACCAGGAGCACCCCGTGTTGTACCTGAGCCGGAAACTTCTGCCAAGGGAAGTGGCATACTCCACCATCGAGAAGGAGTGCCTGGCCATGGTCTGGGCACTGCAACGTTTGCAGCCCTACCTGTACGGGCGCACCTTCAAGGTGGTCACCGACCACAACCCTCTGAGCTGGCTGCACACAGTGTCCGGAACCAATGGTAGGTTGCTACGCTGGAGCCTTGCCCTGCAGCAGTATGATTTTGCCGTACAACACAAGAAAGGCAGTGATCATGGGAATGCTGATGGGTTGTCCCGACGTGGCGAACCCGCTGAGGTGCGCATGGCGGATTACCAAGAGGTCATGCCTCCGTAGCGCCCTCTAAGGGGGGAGGTGTCATGATACTGTAAGCTTCATTTCTGGTGCTGTTTCCAGAACTTTCCCCATAGAACTACAACCCCCACCGTTTGCAAGCACAGGGCAAAGTTACCCCTCCCTCCTTCTCTCTGCAGCTCACTCTATCTCTCATCCCTCCCACCTCAGGAATTTTTCTTTGTCTTCCCAAACCCTGCAAAAGTCCTATAGCAGCCATGTTGGAGAATTCATCCTTTTGGTTTATTACACGGTGGGAAGTTGCGTCAGAAACACGAACGTCACTGTGTTGAACCATGCGCCGACGGGCATCGTTCCCGTGGTACCGGTGAACCCGTAACTCCAACAGAGCCCGAGAAATGGAATTCTCGGGTGCCCCATGAGCTATGTCACCCAAGTTTGGGTTCATTTGAACCATTATTTCAAAGCAAGATCATTGATAGGTCTGCCATTATTCTGCTAGAGTGCCCCGCTGAGTTATGGACCTTATGATATTGCAGAGCTCAAACCATAGCTTGCAGCCGGGGGAGGTGGCCAGAATAACCATCCTCGTTTGTGAGGTCAGCAGCCCCCAGGTATAAGTCTTGCAGTTCAGTCCCCCTTGTGGAGTCCCTGCTGTGAGATCCTGACTAAGAGATCTGCAAATGAACTATGACGTGTGGCTCCTCCCCCCAGCCTGGCTTGCCTGTATATGATCTAACAACCATGTGAGTCTTTCATTCTTAATCCCGTTTATTTTATAACTGATTTGTACATAACGATTTGTCTCAGTTTGTTCATCTTTATATTGTATAGCACTGCTGTTTTTTTTAACCTATAAATTTATTGTTTGTTTCTCCTGCTCTATAAGAATTGCATGTTATGTATAAAGCGATCAATGAGACGCAGTCGGTAGATGGGGACTGTTATATATAAACATCAATGGACGACAGTCGGGTGAGATGGAGACTGTTATGTATAAACGATCATGAGAGACAGTCGGTTAGAGTGGAGACTGTTATTATAAACCTATAATTTATTAGTTTGTTTCTCCTGCTCTATAAACGAATTCGCACGCGCCTGAAGTACTACGCTACTGTTTTGGGGTTGCTACGGACCCTCTTGATAAATTGTTCAGTAAGAAAAACCGTAGCTGGTGGCAGCTTAAAAGAAGGGGGTGTTAAGTGTTGACATATGGGGTGGCGTTGGCAGTGACGGAGCGGGTATTATAAGTGTATTACCCGGCTGCGGCTCGGAGTAATTATTATTCCCTCACTGCAGCGTGCCCAATAGCCAGCACACATCCAAGTGACCCGTCTGGCGACTGATTATCCTAGGTGCAGTTCCCTGACTGACCTGAGGGTAAGGGGGGCGCCAGAGAGCTGCAAGTTCCTAAGTGGAAGTGGGATAATTATAAATCCCTGCAGTTTACCGGGTCGGACGGCAGCAGCCGTCGTGTGTGTGCACCGTTTCATCACATATTGGTGGCAGCGGTGGGATCACAAGCCGTGATACCCCGGGCTACCGTGTGGCGGACCGTGTGCCCGTTCATCACATATTGGTGGCAGCAGTGGGATCACAAGCCGTGATACCCCGGGCTACCGTGTGGCGGACCGTGTGCCCGTTCATCACACTGTATGACTATGGTACTATGGGAGTGTCCCAGGGCACAAACACAGGAGACTTCTATAGAAGCGATGTTGCTGCTTATCAGGGGGAAAAGGCTACAAAACCATCTTTGAAGAGTTCGGACTCCACCAATCATCAGTCAGACATTTTTTGTATAAATGGAGGAAATTCGGGGCCATTATTACCATCTCCAGGACCAAACGACCAACAAACATCACTCCTGTGATGACAGTCGGGTGAGAGTGGGCAATCTGTTATATATAAAGCGATCAATGGGACAACAGTCGGTGAGAGCGGGCAATCTGTTATATATAAAGCGATCAATGGGATGACAGTCGGGTGAGAGTGGGCATCTGTTATATATAAAGCGATCAATGGTACGACAGTCGGGTGAGAGTGGGAGACCTGTTATTATAAAGCGATCAATGGTACGACAGTCGGGTGAGAGTGGGCAACCTGTTATGTATAAAGCGTCATGGGGTCTGAGAGGGGTTGTGATCAATGGGAAGATAGTCGGGTGAAAGTGGGCGACCTGTTATATATAAAGTGATCAATGGGACGACAGTTGGGTGAGAGTGGGCGACCTGTTACATATAAAGCGATCAATGAGATGACAGTCGGGGAGAGTGGGCGATCTGTTATATATAAAGCGATCAATGGGATGACAGTCGGGTGAGAGTGGGCGATCTGTTATATATAAAGCGATCAATGTGATAACAGTTGGGTGAGAGTGGGCGATCTGTTATATATAAAGCGATCAATGGGATGACAGTCAGGTGAGAGTGGGCAATCTGTTATGTATAAAGCGATCAATGGGACGACAGTCGGGTGAGAGTGGGCGACCTGTTATGTATAAAGCGATCAATGGGACGACAGTCGGGTGAGAGTGGGCGACCTGTTATGTATAAAGCGATCAATGGGACGACAGTCGGGTGAGAGTGGGAGACCTGTTATATATAAAGCGATCAATGGGACGACAGTCGGGTGAGAGTGGGCGACCTGTTATGTATAAAGCGATCAATGGGACGACAGTCGGGTGAGAGTGGGCGACCTGTTATGTATAAAGCGATCAATGAGACGACAGTCGGGTGAGAGTGGGAGACCTGTTATATATAAAGCGATCAATGGGACGACAGTCGGGTGAGAGTGGGAGACCTGTTATGTATAAAGCGATCAATGAGACGACAGTCGGGTGAGAGTGGGAGACCTGTTATATATAAAGCGATCAATGGGACGACAGTCGGGTGAGAGTGGGAGACCTGTTATGTATAAAGCGATCAATGGGATGACAGTCAGGTGAGAGTGGGAGACCTGTTATATATAATGCGATCAATGGGACGACAGTCGGGTGTTATGTTGTGGTAGCTGAGGAGGCAGGAGCAAAAACCAGAGAGGTTTGAAACTAATAGGTTGCAGACCCCTAAACTAACCGCACAACTAGAAGCAGCCGTGGAGCGTACCTCCAGTGGTCCTAGACGCCTCGTCACAGCCAGAGAGATAGCTATCCCTGAAGATGGAAAGAGGAAAGCTAACTGCCCGGAGTAGACCCCAAAAGAATAGGAAGCCCCCAAACATATAATGGCGGCTAGACAAGATGAAAATACGAACACAGACAGAAAACAGATTGAGCAAACGCTGGGGCCCAAAACTGTCTAGATAGGAAAGCACAGGAGAGAATACGGACTGCAACCCAGAAAAACCCTAGGAAAAACTCCAGCACTTCTGAATCCAAAAACACTGAGACCACACGGTCTCGACCACCTATATCAGATCTCTGGTGTGGACACGTAGCTACCCAGCAGTAAAATATCACAAGAACTGAGCAAATGAACAAATACAAAAAGAGAACGGAGACCAACCCAAGCCCCCCAAAGGGGACCCGGCTGAATACAAAAAGCAATGCAGCAAAAAGCAAGGAATTCAAACCACAGTAAAAAAAAGTGAAAAAGACCAACAAACATCACTCCAAGAGGTAGGCGAATAGTAGCCCATGAGATCACAAAGAAACCCAAGGTCACCTCTAAGCAACTAAAGGATTCTCTGACATCGGCTGATGCAAATATTCATGAGTCCACCATGAGGAGGACATGAGGCAACAATGGTGTGCATGGCAGGAATGCAAGGTGAAAGCCGATGCTCTCCATGAGAACATTGCTGCCCTGGACAAGACAGAAGGTCCTGGACCAATGTTCTGTGGCTGAGACCAAAATCAAGACTTCTGTGTGATGAGTGCTGTGCTGGAATTGCTGTCCTCATCTTTTTTTTTGTACTGCTGAAAGCCCACCAAGCAAAGCCCCCCTCCTTCTCTCTGCAGCTCTCGTACTTCTCACCAACCCCCAGCCTGCACTCAGGCAGTGTAATGTGAGCTGCCAGTGCTGGAAGTTTTCCCGCTTCACCGCAGGGGTCCTGCATTGTCTGCACACGTGCTTTCTTCCTATAGCAGCCATTTTGGAGAATTCATTCTTTTTTGGTTAATAACACGGTGGGAGCATTCGCTAGAAACACGAAAGTTACTGTGTTGAACCATGCGCCGACGGGCATCGTTCCCGTGGTACTGGTAAACCCGTAACTCCAACAGAACCCGAGAAATGGAATTCTCGGGTGCCCCATGTACTAGCCCACCCAAGTGTGGGCTCATTGGAACCGTCATTTTAGAGTAAGATCATTGATAGGTCTGCCGTTATTCTGCTAGGTTCACAGGACGAGTTATGAACCTTATGATATTGCAGAGCTCAAACCATAGCTTGCAGCCAGGGGAGGTGGCCAGAGGACCAGCCCTTTTTGTGAGGTCAGAAGCTGACATGCATAAGTCTTGCAGTGAAGTTCCTTAGGCACTTTCTGCTGGGATGTCCTGAGTAAGAGATCTACCAATGAACTATGACGTGTGGCTCCTTCCCCCAGCCTGGCTTGTCTGTATATGATCTAACAACCATGTGAGTGATTTTCATTCTTAATCCTATTTTATTTTATAACTGCATCTGTATATAACGATATTGTCTCAGTTTGTTACATCTTTTTATATTATATAAGCACTGCCTGTTTTTAAGGAATAAACCTATAAATTTATTAGTTTGTTTCTCCTGCTCTATAAACGAATTTGCACGTGCCTGAAGCACTACGCTACTGTTTTGGGGTTGCTACGGACCCTCTTGATAAATTGTTCATCAAAAGCCGTAGCTGGTGGCAGCTAAAAGGAAGGGGTGTAAAGTGTTAATCTATTGGGTGACGCTGGCAGTGACGGAGCGGGGTTTATAAGGGTACTGCCTGGCTGCAGCCAGGAGTAATTATAATTCCCTCACTGCAGCGTGCCCAATAGCCAGCACACATCCAAGTGACCCGTCTGGCGACTGATTATCCTAGGTGCAGTTCCCTGACTGACCTGAGGGTAAGGGGGGCGCCAGAGAGCTGCAAGTTCCTAAGTGGAAGTGGGATAATTATAAATCCCTGCAGTTTACTGGGTCGGACGGCAGCAGCCGTCGTGTGTGTGCGCGTTTTCGCCACATTTGCAGCACGGAGGGATCACAAGCCGTGATACCCCGGGCTACCGTGTGGCGGTACCGCGTGCCCGTTCATCACATTCTGGTATAAAAGAAGAGCTATGTCTGGAAAAGAAAAACTGCATTACAGGATACGACCTCCTCCATCTGTGACTCATGGTAGTGGTGGCATCAAGGCCTGGGCCGGTTGTATCTGGACCAGGATGGCGGCCATCACTGATGGAACCATGAATTTATACTAGTAAGGTGTAAAGGAAAATGTCCGGACGTCTGTCCATGAGCCGAATCGCAGGAGAATGAGGATCCTGCAGCAAAACAACGACTGGTGAACACAGGACAAAATAAAAGAAAAACATAACAGAAAAAGAAACGGTCTGAGGCCCCTTCACGTCCATTTATTAAGGGCCACAACTACGGACACACGAACAGACATTGTATTCAATGGTGGTGAACAGTCAGAGGTTTCACACATCCCTTTCCATTGGGGTCCATTTTCTCACGCAGCAAGGACAAAGTGCGTTCTGCAGACATGCACTCTGATGACACCCGGGTGACATCAGTGCGTGGTCGGTGTGACACGTAGCGGCGCCTGGGAAAAGCTGTACAATTTGCGCTGTTCTCAGGTGCTGAATGCAGGTCTCAGCGTTGTCGACTGCTCTCCTGCGATCTGGCAACGCTGAGTTGGAGTCAGAACCTGCTGTCTGTGTATAGATTTATTTTCCTAACCAACTGAGGGAAAGCTGACGGTTGGAGGCTGATGAGAATATTCTGGGAAGGGGCCAATAGCCAGAACGTTTCCCAGTGTATTAATATCAGCTCACAGCTGTTTGCTTAGTCTATACTGGTTATTATCCCCTTCATGTCATGCGCCATACATATACGGCGCATGTCGTGTCTCTCCCTTTGATGTGGGCTCTGGCGCTAAGCCCACATCTTTCCCGGCACATGTCAGCAGTTTTGAACAGCTAACATGTGCCCCTAATAGTCGTGGGAGGAATAGCAATCCACCCGCAGCTGTTAACCTGTTAAATGCCGCTGCCAATCTCTGACAGCAGCATTTAATGTGATCATGCCGGAAGCACGTCACTAATCTCACCCGTGTCACATGACCATGGATCGGCGATGGGTTGGCATTACAACTAGGGGTCCGGAGGAGACCCCTGTGGCTGTCATTGTGGGATTGCTATGAGCGCCGCCTGGTGGACGTCACTCATAGAAAGTGAGCATTTCTGCTACATACAGGCGATGTGATCATCGCCTGTATGTAGCAGAGCCGATCGGACAACTGCAGCTTATAGTCCCCCATGGAGACTATTGAAGCAAGTAAAAAGAAAAAAAAATGTTTTTAAAATATTTAAAAAAAATATAAAAGTTCAAATCACCCCCCTTTCGGCCCATTCAAAATAAAACAATTAAAAAATAATAAAATATATACATAGAATCATGGAATGGTAGAGTTGGAAGGGACCTCCTGGGCATCTGGTCCAACCCCCTGCTCAAAGCAGGATTCTCTAAATCATCCCAGACAGATGTCTATCCAGCCTCTGTTTGAAGACTTCCATTGAAGGAGAACTCACCACCTCTTGTGGCAGCCTGTTCCACTCATTGATCACCCTAACTGTCAAAAAGTTTTTTCTAATATCTAATCTGTGTCTCCTCCCATTCAGTTTTATCCCATTGCTTCTAGTCTTTCCTTGTGCAAATGAGAATAAAGATGATCCTTCTACAATGTGACAGCCCTTGAGATATTTGTAGACAGCTATTAAGTCTCCTCTCAGTCTTCTTTTTTGCAAGCTAAACATTCCCAAATCCTGTAACCGTTCCTCATAGGACATGGTTTGCAGACCGGTCACCATTCTGGTGGCTCTTCTCTGAACTTGCTCCAGTTTGTTGATGTCGTTTATAAAATGTGGTGCCCAAAACTGGACACAGTATCCAGATGAGGTCTGACCAAAGAGGAGTAGAGGGCAATAATGACCTCACGTGATCTAGACTGTATGCTTCTGTTGATACATCCTAGAATTGCATTTGCCTTTTTTGCTGCTGCATCACACTGTTGACTCATGTTCAGTCTGTGATCAATTAGTATACCCAAGTCTTTTTCACATGTGCTGTTACTTAGCCCTATTCCTCCCATTTTGTATATGCTTTTTTCATTTTTATTGCCCAGATGTAGTACTTTGCATTTTTCCCTGTTAAAATCCATTCTGTTAGTTGCTGCCCACTGCTCCAGTTTATGTTATATCTTTTTGAATCCTCTCTCTCTCTTCTCTAGTATTAGCTACCCCTCCTAGCTTTGTGTCATCAGCAAATTTGATCAGTTTACCCTCAATTCCTTCATCTAAATCATTGATAAAGATGTTGAACAATACAGGGCCCTAGAAAGAGCCTTGTGGTACCCCACTTGAGACATTCTTCCAACTGGATGTGCAGCCATTTACAACCACTCTTTGGGTCCGATCACTAAGCCAGTTATGAATCCACCTAACAGTTGCCTTGTCCATTCCATACTTAGTCATTTTTTCAATAAGGATTGTGTGAGATACTTTGTCAAATGCTTTGCTGAAGTCAAGATACAATATATCTACAGCATTTCCCTGATCCACCCAGTCAGTGATTCTGTCATAGAAGGAAATTAAGTTAGTCTGACATGACTTATTAGTTACAAACCCATGCTGATTCTGTTTAATCACTTCATTCTTATGCAGATACTTAGATACATGTTCTTTAATAATTTGTTCAAAGATTTTTCCTGGTATAGAAGTCAGACTCACCGGCCTGTAGTTCCCTGGGTCCACCTTCTTCCCCTTTTTGAAGAAAGGAACAACATTTGCTCTTCTCCAGTCTTCTGGGACTTCTCCTGTTCTCCAAGAATTTTCAAAGATTATGGACAGTGGTTCAAGAATTTCTTCTGCTATCTCCTTCAGTACCCTGGGGTGTAATTCATCTGGACCTGGAGACTTGAATTCATTTAGGTTAGCTAAGTGTTTCCTCACTGTCTTTCTGTTTATAGATATCCTGGATTCTTCTATTCCTTTAATAGGACAGTAAAGATCAGTTGATGTTACATTTCCTTTCTGAGAGAAAACAGATGCAAAGTAGGAATTTAAAAGTTCAGCCTTCTCAACATCCTGACTTACCATTTCATCATTTTCATCCTGTAAAAATCCTATAGCATCTTTGACTTTTCTTTTACTTTTGACGTATCCCCAAAATCCTTTTTTGTTGCTTTTGACGTCACTTGCAAGCCTTAATTCATTGTCAGCTTTAGATAATCTGATTTGTGCCCTGCAGGTTCTGCAGATGGCATTATATTCTTCTTTAGATATGCCTCCCTCTTTCCATTTGATAAACATTTCTTTCTTCCTTTTTAGCATGTGTTTAAGTTCTATGTTCATCCATCCTGGTTTCCTTAAATGCTTCCCATTCTTCCCTCTTTTTGGAATTGTTAACGATTGTGCTTTGAGAATCTCATTTTTCAAGATTTCCCATCCTTCCTGGACATTTTTGTCCTTAAGGATATCCAGCCATTGGATCCCTCCAATTCTCTTTCTGAGTCCCTTAAAATCTGCTTTTCTGAAATCTAACCTTGACGTCTGAGTCTTCACAGGTCTTCCTCCTCTGTTATCCAAAATTCTAAAATAGCATGGTCACTACCTCCTAGGTCCCAGCCACTCTTACCTCCTGCACCATTTCCTCCCTGTTTATGAGGATTAGATCCAAGGTAGCAGATCCCCTTGTTTTCTCCATTACCTTTTGGAAGATAAAGTAGTCAGCAAGAGAGGATAAGAATTTCCTGGACCTGTTAGTTTTGCCTGAGAGAGATTCCCAACATATGTCTGGATAGTCGAAATCTCCCATGACCACTATGTCATATTTTTTGGAGAACTTGGCCATTTGATGCATAAAGAGTTCATCCATATCTTCAGCTTGCATAGGTGGCCTGTAGTAAATGCCTACAATGGTGTCCTTTCCATTGTTCTGTCCTTGTATTCTTACCCAAACAGTTTCCACAGAACTACCAGTCTCTGAAGCATCAATCTCTGTGAAGATATACGCTTTTCTAACATACAATGCAACACCTCCTCCTCGTTTATCAAGTCTGTTTCTTGTAAATAAGTTGTATCCTTCTAGCCTTGTATTCCAATCATGTGTATCGTCCCACCAAGTCTCAGTGATTCCAATGACATCATATTTCTTCTCCTGCGTTAGTAGTTCCAATTCTCCTTGTTTGTTGCCCATGCTTTGTGCATTCGTATAGAAACACTTTAGTTTGTGATTGGTTTCTCTTCCTCAATATTTTTATTATTTAATTTTTTTGTCTTTGTTCTTCCCCTTCACTTCTAATAGCAGAGTTCTCAATAGTATTTGTCAGGTGTATGGCTTTTTCTGGCGTTTTGCTTCCCTTCCCACATTGTTCTAGTGTAAAGCTCTCCTGATGATGAAGCCCTCCATATTTGGTATCGCCGTGTTCAGAATCACCCGATCAATCAAGATAAAAATATTATTAGAATTACGTTTTTTTGGTCGCCGCAACATTGCATTAAAATGCAGTAAAGGACGATGAAAAGATCGTATCTGCACCAAAATGGATCACTAAAAACGTCAGCTCAGGGCGCGAAAAACAAGCCCTCACATGGCCATACTGATGGAAAAATAAAGACGTTATCTCTCTGGGAAGAAGGGGAGCGAAAAACAGAAAAGCAAAAACGAAAATGGGCTGCAGCACAAAGGGGTTATAGGGGAGCCCCCCCAAAAAATGATGTTGGCCCCCATATTTTACTAACCAGCAAAGTCTAAACAGACAGCTGTAGGCTAATATTAATAGCAAGGGAAGGGGCCATGGAGCCTCGAGTCTTCTCCCAGACTAATAACATCAGCTCTCAGTGACAGCACACGGACGTCACACTGGCGGCACAGGGACATCACACTGGCGGCACACTGGTGGCACACGGATGTCACACTGGCGGCACACAGACATCCCCCTTGTGGCACACTGGTGGCACACGGACGTCACACTGGTGGCACACGGACGACACACTGGCGGCACACGGACGTCACACTGGCGGCACATGGACGTCACACTGGCGGCACACGGACGTCACACTGGTGGCAAACGGACGTCACACTGGTGGCAAACGGACGTCACACTGGTGGCACACGGACGACACACTGGCGGCACACGGACGTCACACTTGTGTCACACGGACATCACACTGGTGGCACATGGACGTCACACAGGCGTCACACTGGCGGCACACGGACGTCACACTTGTGGCACACGGACGTCACACTGGTGGCACACTGGTGGCACACGGATGTCACACTGGTGGCAAACTGACGTCACACTGGTGGCACACGGTCGACACACTGGCGGCACACGGACGTCACACTCGCGGCACACGGACGTCACACTTGTGTCACACAGACGTCACACTGGGGGCACATGGACGTCACACAGGTGTCACACTGGCGGCACACGGACGTCACACTGGCGGCACACAGACGGCACACTGGGGGCACATGGACGTCACACAGGTGTCACACTGGCGGCACACGGACGTCACACTGGCGGCACACAGACGGCACACTGGCGGCGGCACACGGACATCACACTGGAGGCACACGGATGTCACACTGGCGGCACGCCCCATGATACAGGTGGGGGCAGCACAGGTGCCAAATACTTATGTTCCAGCCAATCACAAACCCCCCGAGTTATGGAGGGGTTGTGTAGTATTAAACCTGCGCCCAGATGGAGCTTGTGTAGGACGCTGGTCACACAGGTACGTGTGGTGCACGGTGTCCGGCTCACAGACTACTGATGACCCCCATTGGCTGCCCAGCGCTATATAAGAGCACCCCACAATACAGACGCCCCTCTGTGGATTGGGAGCTTTATGACTGCATCAGTATGTGGCACCGATACTGCCCCGCCGGTATCACAGGTGTTTGCTGCCCCCTGCTGGTGCATTGGTATCGCACCTGCTCTTGGGTACACCGGATCTTTTTCTGTTACGATTTTGTAGCAAATCAACAATCCAATGACACAATTTCCTCTGCAGAAGATAAAGAAGTTCTGCAACAGCTGAGTCACATCTCGACCTTCATTTGTAGCTGAAGAGACGTTCATGGGAGAAAACCACCAACATCAGAGGAGAAGCTGATTTATAGGGAGGAAGCGGAGAAAACTCCTCCATCCGATGTGCCGGAGTAACCCGCAGTTACCGGAGAAGTTTCGATGCCGTCATTGCTGCACGAGGGACACAGCAGACACGGAGAGCCAAGGGTTCACATACTTTTATCACTCAAACATGTGATATTGTCATTTTTTAATGAGAAAAATGGTTCAAAGTCCCAGATTTCTGACTAATTTCTTTCATTTGCTTCTTTTTCTACATTTAGGACTTCTGAAAATCTGATGTAAAATCCTGAAGGGTTCACAAATATTCAAACACAATTTTTATCTAGACTGAAAAGTGCTCATAACCCTGCAACTACCAACAGTCACCACTAGTGGGCGGACTGAGGGAGGATCAATACTATCTACAGCCTCCACTAGAGGGAGCACTGAGGAAGGATCACTACTATCAACAGCCACAAGAGGGAGCACTGAGGAAGGATCACTACTATCAACAGCCACAAGAGGGAGCACTGAGGAAGGATTACTACTATCAACAGCCACAAGAGGGAGCACTGAGGAAGGATCACTACTATCTACAGCCTCCACTAGAGGGAGCACTGAGGAAGGATCACTACTATCAACAGCCACAAGAGGGAGCACTGAGGAAGGATCACTACTATCTACAACCTCCACTAGAGGGAACACTGAAGATAGCTCTCTACTATCTACAGCCACCACTAGAGGGAGCACTGAGGAAGGATCACTACTATCAACAGCCACAAGAGGGAGCACTGAGGAAGGATCACTACTATCTACAGCCTCCACTAGAGGGAGCACTGAGGAAGGATCACTACTATCAACAGCCACAAGAGGGAGCACTGAGAAAGGATCACTACTATCAACAGCCACAAGAGGGAGCACTGAGGAAGGATCACTACTATTAACAGCCACAAGAGGGAGCACTGAGGAAGGATCACTACTATCTACAGCCACCACTGGAGGGAACACTGAAGACGGGTCTCTGATATCTACAGCCTCCACTAGAGGGAGCACTGAGGATGGGTTTCTGATATCTACATCCATCAATAGAGGGAGCACTGTGGAAAGATTGTTACTATCTAAAGCCACCACTAGAGGGAGCACTGAGGAAGGATCACTACTATCACAGCCACAAGAGGGAGCACTGAGGAAGGATCACTACTATCTACAGCCTCCATAGAGGGAGCACTGAGGAAGGATCACTACTATCAACAGCCACAAGAGGGAGCACTGAGAAAGGATCACTACTATCAACAGCCACAAGAGGGAGCACTGAGGAAGGATCACTACTATTAACAGCCACAAGAGGGAGCACTGAGGAAGGATCACTACTATCTACAGCCACCACTGGAGGGAACACTGAAGACGGGTCTCTGATATCTACAGCCTCCACTAGAGGGAGCACTGAGGATGGGTTTCTGATATCTACATCCATCAATAGAGGGAGCACTGTGGAAAGATTGTTACTATCTAAAGCCACCACTAGAGGGAGCACTGAGGAAGGATCACTACTATCAACAGCCACAAGAGGGAGCACTGAGGAAGGATCACTACTATCAACAGCCACAAGAGGGAGCACAAGGAAGGATCACTACTATCAACAGCCACAAGAGGGAGCACTGAGGAAGGATCACTACTATCAACAGCCACAAGAGGGAGCACTGAGAAAGGATCACTACTATCTACAGCCTCCACTAGAGGAGCACTGAGAAAGGATCACTAATATCTACAGCCACCACTGAGGAAGCACTGAAGACGGGTCTCTAACTATCTACAGCCACCAGTAGAGGGAGCACTCAAGACGGGTCTCTACTATCTACAGCCACCACTAGAGGGAGCACTGAAGACAGGTCTCTGATATCTACAGCCACCAGTAGAGGGAGCACTGAAGACGGGTCTCTACTATCTACAGCCACCACTAGAGGAACACTGAAGACAGGTCTCTGATATCTACAGCCACCAGTAGAGGGAGCACTGAAGACGGGTCTCTACTATCTACAGCCACCACTAGAGGGAACACTGAAGACAGGTCTCTGATATCTACAGCCACCAGTAGAGGGAGCACTGAAGACGGGTCTCTACTATCTACAGCCACCACTAGAGGGAGCACTGAAGACAGGTCTCTGATATCTACAGCCACCAGTAGAGGGAGCACTGAAGACGGGTCTCTACTATCTACAGCCACCACTAGAGGGAGCACTGAAGACCGGTTTCTACTATCTACAGCCACCACTAGAGGGAGCATGGAGGATGGGTTTCTACTATCTACAGCCACCACTAGAGGGAGATATTCACTGCACACTCATAGTGGAATATCTTGCAAATTGAATACATTTTATTGTGTATATACAGAGTAGTGTTAAGGGTATGCCACACTAAACAATATCGCTAACGGGATCGCTAAAAAAGTCACTATTTAGCGATCCCGTTAGCGATATTGTTCAGTGCGGCAGCTTCCAGCGACGAGCTTCCTGCTGTGATCTCGCTCGTCGCTGGAATCGTTCCGGACCCTATTTCATCGCTGGTGCTCCCACTGGGTAAGTATATATCGCTAGTGTGGCACCTTTTCTTAGCGATTTAGCAGTACTTTTGTACCGCTAAAGTCGTTAAGAAGATCGCTAACGGCGATAGCGTCGGGAACTATATCGCTAAATGTGGCCGCATTTAGCGATATAGAAACAATCCCGCTAGCGATCTCATTAGTATGCGTCGTTATCGTGATCGCTAGCGGGATTGTTTAGTGTGGCAGTACCTTTAGTATCACACTGAAAGAATCACACTAAAAAAAAAATAAAGAAAGAGGGGAAGGGGGAGCGATTGCGACACAACTTTAACGTTTCGACCCCACCGGGGTCTTAATCAGAAATCGCTTAATCTGGCTGAAATATTAGGAGGAGGAGACAATAAGGAAACAATCCCAGTGGAATCCGGTGTCTAGTTATCTGGTCCCAAAGAACTAGCCAGTGACATTTGCCCCTTGGGAAGTAGCGTGACCAAGCGGCGCTCCCTTGTAACCTTATTTCTATTGCTCTTCTCCTCCTAATCTTTCAGCCAGATTAAGCGACTTAAGACCCCGGTGGGGTCGAAACGTTAAAGTTGTGTCGCAATCGCTCCCCCTTCCCCTCTTTCAGTGTGATACTAACACTACTCTGTATATACACAATAAAATGTATTCAATTTGCAAGATATTCCACTATGAGTGTGCAGTGAATCTCTATTTCCCTACTAGTCTGGACCTTTACGACCCATTACACTGGCACCTTGCAACCTGACAGAGTGCATGCCAATTCTTTATAAGTGACCACTAGAGGGAGCACTGAGGACAGGTCTCTGCTCTCTACAGCCACCACTAGAGGGAGCACTGAGGACAGGTCTCTGCTCTCTACAGCCACCACTAGAGGGAGCACTGAAGATAGCTCTCTACTATCTACAGCCACCACTAGAGGGAGCACTGAGGACAGGTCTCCACTATCTACAGCCACCATTAGAGGGAACACTGAGGATGGGTCTCTACTATCTACAGCCACCACTAGAGGGAACACTGAGGACGGGTCTCTGCTATCTACAGCATCCACTAGAAAGTACAGAGGACCGGTCTCTGCTATCTACAGCCACCACTAGAGGGAGCACTGAAGATAGCTCTCTACTATCTACAGCCACCACTAGAGAGAGCACTGAAAATAGCTCTCTACTATCTACAGCCACCACTAGAGGGAGCACTGAGGACGGGTCTCCACTATCTACAGCCACCATTAGAGGGAACTGTGGATGGGTCTCTGCTATCTACAGCATCCACTAGAGAGTACAGAGGACCGGTCTCTGCTATCTACAGCCACCACTAGAGGGAGCACTGAAGATAGCTCTCTACTATCTACAGCCACCATTAGAGGGAACACTGGGGGCAGGTCTCTGCTATCTACAGCATCCACTAGAGGGAACACTGAGGACGGGTCTCTGCTATCTACAGCATCCACTAGAGAGAGTACAGAGGACCGGTCTCTGCTATCTACAGCCACCACTAGAGGGAGTACTGAAGATAGCTCTCTACTATCTACAGCCACCATTAGAGGGAACACTGAGGACGGGTCTCTACTATCTACAGCCAACACTAGAGGGAACACTGAGGACGGGTCTCTGCTATCTACAGCATCCACTAGAGAGAGTACAGAGGACTGGTCTCTGCTATCTACAGCCACCACTAGAGGGAGCACTGAGGATGGGTCTCTACTATCTACAGCCACCACTAGAGTGAACACTGAGAACGGGTCTCTGCTATCTACAGCATCCACTAGAGAGTACAGAGGACCAGTCTCTGCTATCTACAGCCACCACTAGAGGGAGCACTGAGGACGGGTCTGTCTCCACTATCTACAGCCACCATTAGATGGAACACTGAGGATGGGTCTCTACTATCTACAGCCACCACTAGAGGGAACACTGAGGACGGATCTCTGCTATCTACAGCATCCACTAGAGAGAATACAGAGGACTGGTCTCTGCTATCTACAGCCACCACTAGAGGGAACACTGAGGACGGGTCTCTGCTATCTACAGCATCCACTAGAGAGAGTACAGAGGACTGGTCTCTGCTATCTACAGCCACCACTAGAGGGTGCATTGAGGACGGGCCTCTCTCCACTATCTACAGCCACCATTAGAGGGAACACTGAGGATGGGTCTCTACTATCTACAGCCACCACTAGAGGGAACACTGAGGACGGGTCTCTGCTATCTACAGCCACCACTAGATGGAACACTGAGGACGGGTCTCTGCTATCTACAGCATCCACTAGAGAGAGTACAGAGGACTGGTCTCTGCTATCTACAGCCACCACTAGAGGGAACACTGAGGACGGGTCTCTGCTATCTACAGCATCCACTAGAGAGAGTACAGAGGACCGGTCTCTGCTATCTACAGCCACCACTAAGAGGAGCACTGAGGACGGGTCTCTCTCCACTATCTACAGCCACCATTAGAGGGAACACTGAGGATGGGTCTCTACTATCTACAGCCACCACTAGAGGGAACACTGAGGACGGGTCTCTGCTATCTACAGCATCCACTAGAGAGAGTACAGAGGACCGGTCTCTGCTATCTACAGCCACCACTAGAGGGAACACTGAGGACGGGTCTCTGCTATCTACAGCATCCACTAGAGAGAGTACAGAGGACCGGTCTCTGCTATCTACCGCCACCACTAGAGGGAACACTGAGGACGGGTCTCTGCTATCTACAGCATCCACTAGAGAGAGTACAGAGGACCGGTCTCTGCTATCTACAGCCACCACTAGAGGGAGCACTGAAGATAGCTCTCTACTATCTACAGCCACCACTAGAGGGAGCACTGAGGACGGGTCTCCACTATCTACAGCCACCATTAGAGGGAACTGTGGATGGGTCTCTGCTATCTACAGCATCCACTAGAGAGTACAGAGGACCGGTCTCTGCTATCTACAGCCACCACTAGAGGGAGCACTGAAGATAGCTCTCTACTATCTACAGCCACCATTAGAGGGAACACTGGGGGCAGGTCTCTGCTATCTACAGCATCCACTAGAGGGAACACTGAGGACGGGTTCTTGCTATCTACAGCATCCACTAGAGAGAGTACAGAGGACCGGTCTCTGCTATCTACAGCCACCACTAGAGGGAGTACTGAAGATAGCTCTCTACTATCTACAGCCACCATTAGAGGGAACACTGAGGACGGGTCTCTACTATCTACAGCCAACACTAGAGGGAACACTGAGGACGGGTCTCTGCTATCTACAGCATCCACTAGAGAGAGTACAGAGGACTGGTCTCTGCTATCTACAGCCACCACTAGAGGGAGCACTGAGGATGGGTCTCTACTATCTACAGCCACCACTAGAGTGAACACTGAGAACGGGTCTCTGCTATCTACAGCATCCACTAGAGAGTACAGAGGACCAGTCTCTGCTATCTACAGCCACCACTAGAGGGAGCACTGAGGACGGGTCTGTCTCCACTATCTACAGCCACCATTAGATGGAACACTGAGGATGGGTCTCTACTATCTACAGCCACCACTAGAGGGAACACTGAGGACGGGTCTCTGCTATCTACAGCATCCACTAGAGAGAATACAGAGGACTGGTCTCTGCTATCTACAGCCACCACTAGAGGGAACACTGAGGACGGGTCTCTGCTATCTACAGCATCCACTAGAGAGAGTACAGAGGACTGGTCTCTGCTATCTACAGCCACCACTAGAGGGTGCATTGAGGACGGGCCTCTCTCCACTATCTACAGCCACCATTAGAGGGAACACTGAGGATGGGTCTCTACTATCTACAGCCACCACTAGAGGGAACACTGAGGACGGGTCTCTGCTATCTACAGCCACCACTAGATGGAACACTGAGGACGGGTCTCTGCTATCTACAGCATCCACTAGAGAGAGTACAGAGGACTGGTCTCTGCTATCTACAGCCACCACTAGAGGGAACACTGAGGACGGGTCTCTGCTATCTACAGCATCCACTAGAGAGAGTACAGAGGACCGGTCTCTGCTATCTACAGCCACCACTAGAGGGAGCACTGAGGACGGGTCTCTCTCCACTATCTACAGCCACCATTAGAGGGAACACTGAGGATGGGTCTCTACTATCTACAGCCACCACTAGAGGGAACACTGAGGACGGGTCTCTGCTATCTACAGCATCCACTAGAGAGAGTACAGAGGACCGGTCTCTGCTATCTACAGCCACCACTAGAGGGAACACTGAGGACGGGTCTCTGCTATCTACAGCATCCACTAGAGAGAGTACAGAGGACCGGTCTCTGCTATCTACAGCCACCACTAGAGGGAGCACTGAGGACGGGTCTCTCTCCACTATCTACAGCCACCATTAGAGGGAACACTGAGGATGGGTCTCTACTATCTACAGCCACCACTAGAGGGAACACTGAGGACGGGTCTCTGCTATCTACAGCATCCACTAGAGAGAGTACAGAGGACCGGTCTCTGCTATCTACAGCCACCACTAGAGGGAACACTGAGGACGGGTCTCTGCTATCTACAGCATCCACTAGAGAGAGTACAGAGGACCGGTCTCTGCTATCTACAGCCACCACTAGAGGGAGCACTGAGGACGGGTCTCTCTCCACTATCTACAGCCATCATTAGTGGGAACACTGAGGACGGGTTTCTGCTATCTACAACCACCACTAGAGGGAACACTGAGGACGGGTCTCTGCTATCTACAGCATCCACTAGAGAGAGTACAGAGAACCGGTCTCTGCTATCTACAGCCACTACTAGAGGGAGCACTGAGGACGGGTCTCTCTCCACTATCTACAGCCACCATTAGAGGGAACACTGAGGATGGGTCTCTACTATCTACAGCCACCACTAGAGGGAACACTGAGGATGGGTCTCTGCTATCTACAGCATCCACTAGAGAGAGTACAGAGGACCGGTCCTCTACTATCTACAGCCACCACTAGAGGGAACACTGAGGACGGGTCTCTCTCCACTATCTACAGCCACCATTAGAGGGAACACTGAGGATGGGTCTCTACTATCTACAGCCACCACTAGAGGGAACACTGAGGACGGGTCTCTGCTATCTACAGCCACCACTAGAAGGAGCACTGAGGACGGGTCTCTCTCCACTATCTACAGCCACCATTAGAGGGAACACTGAGGATGTGTCTCTACTATCTACAGCCACCACTAGAGGGAACACTGAGGACGGGTCTCTGCTATCTACAGCATCCACTAGAGAGAGTACAGAGGACCGGTCTCTGCTATCTACAGCCACTACTAGAGGGAGCACTGAGGACGGGTCTCTCTCCACTATCTACAGCCACCATTAGAGGGAACACTGAGGATGTGTCTCTACTATCTACAGCCACCACTAGAGGGAACACTGAGGACGGGTCTCTGCTATCTACAGCATCCACTAGAGAGAGTACAGAGGACCGGTATCTGCTATCTACAGCCACTACTAGAGGGAGCACTGAGGACGGGTCTCTCTCCACTATCTACAGCCACCATTAGAGGGAACACTGAGGATGTGTCTCTACTATCTACAGCCACCACTAGAGGGAACACTGAGGACGGGTCTCTGCTATCTACAGCATCCACTAGAGAGAGTACAGAGGACCGGTCTCTGCTATCTACAGCCACCACTAGAGGGAACACTGAGGACGGGTCTCTGCTATCTACAGCATCCACTAGAGAGAGTACAGAGGACCGGTCTCTGCTATCTACAGCCACCACTAGAGGGAACACTGAGGACGGGTCTCTGCTATCTACAGCATCCACTAGAGAGAGTACAGAGGACCGGTCTCTGCTATCTACAGCCACCACTAGAGGGAGCACTGAGGACGGGTCTCTCTCCACTATCTACAGCCACCATTAGAGGGAACACTGAGGATGGGTCTCTACTATCTACAGCCACCACTAGAGGGAACACTGAGGACGGGTCTCTGCTATCTACAGCATCCACTAGAGAGAGTACAGAGGACCGGTCTCTGCTATCTACAGCCACCACTAGAGGGAACACTGAGGACGGGTCTCTCTCCACTATCTACAGCCACCATTAGAGGGAACACTGAGGATGGGTCTCTACTATCTACAGCCACCACTAGAGGGAACACTGAGGGTGGGTCTCTGCTATCTACAGCATCCACTAGAGAGAGTACAGAGGACCGGTCTCTACTATCTACAGCCACCACTAGAGGGAACACTGAGGACGGGTCTCTGCTATCTACAGCATCCACTAGAGAGAGTACAGAGGACCGGTCTCTGCTATCTACAGCCACCACTAGAGGGAGCACTGAGGACGGGTCTCTCTCCACTATCTACAGCCACCATTAGAGGGAACACTGAGGATGGGTCTCTACTATCTACAGCCACCACTAGAGGGAACACTGATGACGGGTCTCTGCTATCTACAGCCACCACTAGAAGGAACACTGAGGATGGGTCTCTCTCCACTATCTACAGCCACCATTAGAGGGAACACTGAGGATGTGTCTCTACTATCTACAGCCACCACTAGAGGGAACACTGAGGATGGGTCTCTGCTATCTACAGCATCCACTAGAGAGAGTACAGAGGACCGGTCTCTGCTATCTACAGCCACTACTAGAGGGAGCACTGAGGACGGGTCTCTCTCCACTATCTACAGCCACCATTAGAGGGAACACTGAGGATGTGTCTCTACTATCTACAGCCACCACTAGAGGGAACACTGAGGACGGGTCTCTGCTATCTACAGCATCCACTAGAGAGAGTACAGAGGACCGGTCTCTGCTATCTACAGCCACCACTAGAGGGAACACTGAGGACGGGTCTCTGCTATCTACAGCATCCACTAGAGAGAGTACAGAGGACCGGTCTCTGCTATCTACAGCCACCACTAGAGGGAGCACTGAGGATGGGTCTCTCTCCACTATCTACAGCCACCATTAGAGGGAACACTGACGATGGGTCTCTACTATCTACATCCACCACTAGAGGGAACACTGAGGACGGGTCTCTGCTATCTACAGCCACCACTAGAGGGAACACTGAGGACGGGTCTCTGCTATCTACAGCATCCACTAGAGAGAGTACAGAGAACCGGTCTCTGCTATCTACAGCCACCACTAGAAGGAGCACTGAGGACGGGTCTCTCTCCACTATCTACAGCCACCATTAGAGGGGACACTGAGGATGGGTCTCTACTATCTACAGCCACCACTAGAGGGCACACTGAGGACGGGTCTCTGCTATCTACAGCATCCACTAGAGAGAGTACAGAGGACCGGTCTCTGCTATCTACAGCCACCACTAGAGGGAGCACTGAGGACGGGTCTCTCTCCACTATCTACAGCCACCATTAGAGGGAACACTGATGATGGGTCTCTACTATCTACAGCCACCACTAGAGGGAACACTGAGGACGGGTCTCTGCTATCTACAGCATCCACTAGAGGGAGTACTGAAGATGGGTCTCTGCTATCTACAGCCTCCACTAGAGGGAGCACGGAAGGTCTCTGCAGCCACTAGAGGGCACCCTGTGGAGGTGAGGTCTTAGACAGTGGCCCGGGCCGTGGGAGACACATTTATGGCCACTAAACCTGACTGCGAGTTTCCTCTTTTGTGATTTTTTGTATTTTGAGTTAAGAATATTGATTTTTTTTGTCATTAGTTCAATTCTCAGAAATGATGGAAATGCCCGGGCGTCAGCGATGTCTCCCAGCGAGGTGCCAGTATATAATGATGGTATTTTGCCTCTCGAGCCCTGCTGATGCCCTCACCCCTGGTAATGAAGGATTATGGATAATGATTGCAGCACGGCCGGGCGCAGCGGGAAGCACAGGATGGCACACGGTGAGCGTAGAGCTGCGGACAACACATGGCTTGGTTGAGTTTTGTCACATGCGTCTCACTCATGCCGTTCTTCAGCGGTGATGTGACCTCAGTGAGCGGCCGCGGGACGTGCAGACATGTTGTGTCGATGTAATACACGCGACTGAGCTTCTGATCTTTCTCCATCTCCGAAGACAGAGACTCATCCTGAGAGAAGACCCCCAGCGTGGTCGGGAAGTCAGCCTGAGCGGGGGAAAAGAGAGTTGGGTCATAAGGAGGCCACGCGGGAGGTGCACTGAGGGGCCACCAGTGGAGACATGCACAAGGTTGGACCCACTGATGAAATGCCCACCAAGGACCTCCAGAGCTCCCTAAGGATGCTGATACCTTGGGGCAGTCTTCACCGGCGTAACCGGCCCGAACCGAGTAAGATCCGATGTCAAACACAAGAGCCCCGACCTCATCTGCAAGAGAGAAGGAGGCAGAGTGTCTGATATAGGGTTATAGCAGTCGGATAGGTTGCGGTCACTAGGGAGCGCGGACTATCAGGGTTTAGCAGGATGGAGGTGTGTGGCCCAGCTGCGCAAGGCACACATGTCTCCTGGAAAATGCACAGGAAGGTAACTGTAAAGCCTGATATTCATTCACGCACACTTCTCAGCATTGCCACTAGAGGCATTTCAGACTATTTAAGTAGTGTGACGTAGCAAAGTTAGTCCAGTCAGTCTGTGCAGGAGGAGAGGAGTGAGCACATTCTGTTCAGTGCAGTTTAGTTTCTGTTTCAGTCAGAGACAGACGGAAGGAGAGGAGAGTTCAGTCTTGGAGGGAGAGGAGTGAAGACTGATTCCTGAAGGAGCTCAGATAGTTCATTATACAGACGTGGAGGCTAGTACGAGTAGACGGACTTACTCTAGCCTAGTCAGAACTATATCTGAATCTGAAGCTGCTACTCAGAACAAGCTGCCTGTGTTCCTAAGAAAGTGGAAAGAGACTCTCAGAGCTACAGCGTAAATACAGTCTGACGAAGCGTCCTGTGAGCTGCTCTGGACAGAGTTCTGTGAAGGAAAGAAGGAAAGGGACTACAGCAGTTATACCAACGAGCCAACTGAGAACAGGTCAGTGAGCACTGAAGGAAAGCTGACCTTGACACCATTGCTACACGTGCTTATGTTAAGGGCGAGAGCAGGGCGAAGGGCGAGTGGAGAAGTAAGAGTGACTAAGGTGACAGATCACCCTCACTCAGTTTAACCGGACACCGGGGTCCGAAGCATTGCTAGTACTTCACGTCTAGTAATAAGAAAACCGGAGGCCTTGCTGGACTTCAAGTCGCAGAAGGTAGCCCTAAGTGCCGATACGTAACTGGAGTCAGGGAGAACAGGAGTCTGGCTTGGCCGGCCACAATAGACTTAGTTCTTTCAACATCTGATAATCAGAGACATAGAAGGCTCCACCACAATGTTGGCCGGGCACAGTTATTGCTATTGAAAGAGTTGCACTTGACTTTATGCAAGTTTGTACTCACACACATTACAAGGAGAAAGGAGACCTCTAACCTGTTCAACAGTTCCCTGAATGTGCATTCTCCAACCTGACCAGCTTCTCGGGACATACCTGCAACATCTACAAGTAAAGGTATGGAAAGAGACTGCATTGTGTGTGACTGAATTCTTATCTGCACCCTGCATCACCACCATAGACTTTGAGGGACCAGTCCCACCTGGGGGACTTAACATCTAGCTGCCATAACATCCCCTCAGAGATCTACCCTGCAGCGCTGGTCAATCAGATCAGAAACCACAGGTGGCGTCACGAACTATAACTACAATCCCCTGTAAATATTCCCCCATTGCATGACCGCCAGGGCCACGGACCGAGCTCTGCTGCCAGTGACATTCCCCATAGACTTCCATGGGCTCGGTTCCGAGTACCCCATAGCCCTGGTACCACCAATGTGGTGCGCGTCATCTTTGGCGTCACGAACAGGATAAGAAGCTTACAATTTGTGAGTCCTGTGTGCTTTTGTGGACTGTTTGTGCAAAAGACTGTGTAGCGTTTTTGTGATTTTTGGCGCCATTTTCTGCCATTTTGCCGCCATGTTCGCGCCCTGAGGCGTTGGTGAAGGTGGGCGTGCATTCGTGGGCGTACTCCCCCCTGTGGCGCGAAAGTTATGGCCGCCCTCTCAAAATGCTACTATAATGTGAGATCCTGCCCCACTGCAAGGGAGATCCGCCTCCTCTTCATCTTCTATGCAAAAAAGAGGAAGCGCAAATCCCGCCTCCACGGAAGAGACCAGATTGTTCCAGATGGAAACAACAGTCTGGCCTGGAGGGAGATGGCGGAAGGACAGGAGCAGCTATGTGGAGGAGCGGCGGCGCGCAGGCCCTGTTCCCCAGAAAAGCTACAGCCTGTGCCGGAGCCGTCCCCAGTACGGGACCCTCAACAAACCATGCTGGAGTTAAAGGAGGAAAATGCGGCGCTCAGAAGATTGATCCAGCGCCGTGCAGACATGGAGGAAACCGAGAGACGCTGGCGTACCCAGACACAGCGGCTGCTGTGGGACGCAGTGCTCTCTCCTACAGGAACAACGCCATTACCTGACCTTCCTGTGTCACCGCTGCAGAAAGCTGAAGGAAAACCGGAGGCCGGCCCCGAAAGAGCTGTACCTGACCCCACCGATGGAGCGGTGGAAGAGAAGGAGGCTGAGGAGGCCCTGCCTGTTCCGGAGTGCCAGCCAGGCCAGGAGGCCGCAGCAGATTACAGTTCCCCGGTAGGAACACCGGAGGGGTCCCAGCCATCTCTGCCAGAAATCGATTGGGAGCAAATGGAGTATCTGGATGACATCACCTATGCTGTAAAAGTGGAAAACGAGCAGCGTCGCAGTGATCAGGAGAAGCGACGGCAGCAGGAAGAGAGAGAAGCGCAGAAGATCCGTCAGCGGTACCATGAGTAGTTCCTCGCCGACAAGGAGAGTGTCCGCAGGAATAAAGGTACGCTCCGGGAACAGCGGCGTCAGGGGTGCATCACCGGATTCAAACTCCATAAGGGCTGGGGCTTCATCCACGAGCCGGGCCTGTATCAGGAGATCTTTGTGAGTCGCAGGGATGTAGAGTCCCACCTGCCCATCGGACACCCGGGAAGGGATCTCATTAACGGGGACATCATTAGCTACACACGTCACTGGGGTTTAAAAGGATGGTATGCCCTAAACGTTTCTATTGTCAGCGACTCCGTCCCCGACGCCGGTAACGCACACCATGCCGCAGCGTCCCAATCCCGGGCTCCCACAGCGCCAGGCCGTGCACCAGCATCGCCCCCTGCGTACACTTCTCCAGCCAGATCTTGCTCTGCATCGCCCCCTGCGTACTCCTCTACACCCAGGTCTTGCTCTGCATCGCAACCTGCGACCATTGCTGCATCACAACCTGAATATTGTACACTGCGGCACCTTCTGCAACGCAACCTGCGTTCTACTTCAGGGAGATACCCGTTGGGTCCCCAGATCAAACAAAAGATGTAGCTACGCAAACGTACATTGCAGGACATGATCTTCTTGTGATGGGTTCCCGAGGGCATCGTATACTTCTGGCCCCAGGAATGGAAAAAGTAATTGTCGTAAGCAAGAAAGATGAAAAACAGTAGGACCCAGACAGGGGTTTACTGCACCTGAACATGTATAAAGTTGAAGAATTTGCACTTTATTGAAATGTTGAATAATGTTTGCTTATTTAAAGTAGAATACCTGGCTGGGTAAAGAGTTAAAGTAAAGTTTATTGAAATGTGATTTCTCTTGATATGTGAAATGTGTTTTTATCATGCAAGGACTGCGTGGCTGAGGACTGTGCCAGCCCAAAAACTTTCTTGTAAATAGTTCGCACTTCGGTGCCTCATCTTGGTTTTACATAAAGCCTAAACTACCTCTGAAGGAAAACCCGTGTGGTGTGGCCTTGAGTGAGGTCTGCAACAGAAAAGTCCTGCAGCCCACCCAGGACCCACGTGGGAGGTTTGGTGCGGGTCCTCCACAAGTATATTGTATTTATGTGAAAAAGTATTTTCATATTTTTCTAATGTCCATTGTATACATTGTAACGTTAAAGAGTCCTTACCTCCCGCAAGGGATGAGTTATTATGTTGATGTTATATGCAAAACAAAAATGTTTTTCTTTTCTATTTCAGCCCGGGAGTGCTGAGTTTAACTAGGGGGGATGTGTGGCCCAGCTGCGCAAGGCACACATGTCTCCTGGAAAATGCACAGGAAGGTAACTGTAAAGCCTGATATTCATTCACGCACACTTCTCAGCATTGCCACTAGAGGCATTTCAGACTATTTAAGTAGTGTGACGTAGCAAAGTTAGTCCAGTCAGTCTGTGCAGGAGGAGAGGAGTGAGCACATTCTGTTCAGTGCAGTTTAGTTTCTGTTTCAGTCAGAGACAGACGGAAGGAGAGGAGAGTTCAGTCTTGGAGGGAGAGGAGTGAAGACTGATTCCTGAAGGAGCTCAGATAGTTCATTATACAGACGTGGAGGCTAGTACGAGTAGACGGACTTACTCTACCCTAGTCAAAACTATATCTGAATCTGAAGCTGCTACTCAGAACAAGCTGCCTGTGTTCCTAAGAAAGTGGAAAGAGACTCTCAGAGCTACAGCGTAAATACAGTCTGACGAAGCGTCCTGTGAGCTGCTCTGGACAGAGTTCTGTGAAGGAAAGAAGGAAAGGGACTACAGCAGTTATACCAACGAGCCAACTGAGAACAGGTCAGTGAGCACTGAAGGAAAGCTGACCTTGACACCATTGCTACACGTGCTTATGTTAAGGGCGAGAGCAGGGCGAAGGGCGAGTGGAGAAGTAAGAGTGACTAAGGTGACAGATCACCCTCACTCAGTTTAACCGGACACCGGGGTCGGAAGCATTGCTAGTACTTCACGTCTAGTAATAAGAAAACCGGAGGACTTGCTGGACTTCAAGTCGCAGAAGGTAGCCCTAAGTGCCGATACGTAACTGGAGTCAGGGAGAACAGGAGTCTGGCTTGGCCAGCCACAATAGACTTAGTTCTTTCAACATCTGATAATCAGAGACATAGAAGGCTCCACCACAATGTTGGCCGGGCGCAGTTATTGCTATTGAAAGAGTTGCACTTGACTTTATGCAAGTTGTACTCACACACACATTAAAAGGATAAAGGAGGCCTCTAACCTGTTCAACAGTTCCCTGAATGTGCATTCTCCAGCCTAACCAGCTTCTCGGGACATACCTGCAACATCTACAAGTAAAGGTATGGAAAGAGACTGCATTGTGTGTGACTGAATTCTTATCTGCACCCTGCATCACCACCATAGACTTTGAGGGACCAGTCCCACCTGTGGGGGACTTAACATCTAGCTGCCATAACATCCCCTCAGAGATCTACCCTGCAGCGCTGGTCAATCAGATCAGAAACCACAGGTGGCGTCACGAACTATAACTACAATCCCCTGTAAATATTCCCCCATTGCATGACCGCCAGGGCCACGGACTGAGCTCTGCTGCCAGTGACATTCCCCATAGACTTCCATGGGCTCGGTTCCGAGTACCCCATAGCCCTGGTACCACCAATGTGGTGCGCGTCAGAGGTCCACCACAGCTCCAGCCGCCACCTGATGAAGACGGGGTTACCGTCGAAACGCGTTGTGGGCTTATGAAATATACCCGTGTCCTGTAGTTCCTAGCGCTCCTTTGACCGGTTTTTATACTTCACTACTGATATGGGGTTATAACACACTGACCAGACAGCAGTGGCCATCATGTACGAGACAGTGCCAGGCAGCTAAAGCCAGACATGCACACCTGCCCACCTAGCAGAAGTCATGGGATGTGGCAAATTTCAACCACACCCAGAGCCACGTCTTTCTCCCCTGGTGAGAGGCCATGTCAGAGGGGCAGTGGCTGTGAGGGGCATTCAGCAGATGCTGAGACTGCAGGATGTAGACCCAGATCTGGGACTTTCCATTGTATTCGAGACTAGAGAAGAGTGGAGCGATTCCCAGGACTCCGGTCCAGTTCAGTGATCCCTGATGGCTGAACTGGAGGCCGTGAATCTGTAAGGCTTCTTTCACACTTCAGTCGTGCGACGTCCGTCAAAGAGTGAAAATGGCGGATCCGTCAGAAAAGTGCAAAAACGGATGCAAGTGGATCACTTTTCTGACGGATCCATCATGAACTTTACAACCTGGAAAAATAAATTTTCTAGCCGGAAAATGCAGGTACGCATGTCCGGACCGAGGAGAGAGAGAGAGAGAGCGTTTTGTCAGCATTTTCAATGGTTTTCTATGCAAACGACTGATCCGCTGGCAGATTCCGTCAAAGACGGATGCCAGCGGATCCGCCGCCCATAGGCGGCCATTATACAAAATGGCGGATGCGGCGGATCCGCCGTAGTCCACCATTTTGGCGGATCAAAAATACTTTGCATTGGACGTTTTTCTGAAACGACGGACGCCAAATTTTTGGCGGATCCGTCAAAAAATGGACCTAACAGACGACCATCCGTCAAAATCTGTCACTAATGCAAGTCAATGGGAAAAAAGCGGATCCGCCAAAAAAAAAAATGGCGGATCCTTTTTTTTTAACATTTTGACGGATTTTGACTGACGTCGCACGACTGAAGTGTGAAAGAGGCCTAAGGAGATGCATATCCTGTCCGTGTTCCCCCTGAAAGACACGTGGATTGTTGTAGTGTATTTTGATGTATAATGTGTTTATTAATGTATGTTATTACTGATAGATTGTGTTCTGTCTAGCAGCAGGGAGTTAACAGGTACACTAAGGGTTAATAGTTGGGACTAGCCCAGAGTGGGAAGGGCTGAAGTGAAGGGACAGAGTTTTCTGTCACATAGGGCCTAGAGTGCAGTAGAGACAGACCTACTGTCCCCGACATGAGAGAAGACCGAGGCAGCAGATGGCGAGATCCAGAGCAGGGACGAGAAAAAGCTACATAAAGACAGGGACACACTAGAGGCAGGTGTGGGACAGGCCGCCAGCAGTATGAGCCACCAGTAGGACAGGCCAGAGAGGTTACGGCCACCAGCAGTACGGGCCAGAGAGGTAACGGCCACCAGCAGTACGGGCCAGAGAGGTTACGGCCACCAGCAGTACGGGCCAGAGAGGTTACGGCCACCAGCAGTACGGGCCAGAGGTTACGACCACAAGCAGTACGGGCCGCCAGCAGTACGGGCCAGAGAGGTTACGGCCACCAACAGTACGGGCCAGAGAGGTTACGACCACCAGCAGTAAGGGCCGCCAGCAGCACGGGCCAGAGAGGTTACGGCCACCAGCAGTACGGGCCAGAGAGGTTACGGCCACCAGCAGTACGGGCCAGAGAGGTTACGGCCACCAGCAGTACGGGCCAGAGAGGTTACGGCCACCAGCAGTACGGACCAGAGAGGTTACGACCACCAGCAGTACGGACCGCCAGCAGTACGGGCCAGAGAGGTAATGGCCACCAGCAGTACGGGCCGCCAGCAGTACGGGCCAGAGAGGTTACGGCCACCAGCAGTACGGGCCAGAGAGGTTACGACCACCAGCAGTACGGGCCGCCAGCAGTATGGGCCAGAGAGGTAATGGCCACCAGCAGTACGGGCCGCCAGCAGCACGGGCCAGAGAGGTTACGGCCACCAGCAGTACGGGCCAGAGAGGTAACAGCCATCAGCAGTACGAGCCAGAGAGGTAACAGCCACCAGCAGTACGGGCCAGAGAGGTAACGGCCGCCAGCAGTACGTGCCAGAGAGGTAACGGCCGCCAGCAGTACAGGCCAGAGAGGTAACGGCGAGAACGGAGCAGAGAACGTGAGACAAAGAGAGAACATTCCCCGGGCCGGAGGAGGAGTACAGGACTCTGTTACTGCACTGTGGTACCTCTATTGGGGACCGGAGAGACCCCCAAAGTGCTATGCCGGGTGGGGGTGACAGTACAGATGGCGGCTGAGGCAAGAGACCTGGAGGAGAGCAGAGAACGTGCGAGAACATGCTCCATGCTCTGGAGGAAACGGTGACGTTGTGGCCGCCATCTGCTGCTCATCATCCGCCAAGGTGCCGTTCAGTAAAGAGACGCTTATTGTTTGCTGGTGGTCCTCTCAAGTGGCCGGCATCATGCACCCTGCAAGGGCGTAGCGCCCCATGGAAGAAACCGGACGTAAGAGATAAGTGCTTCGCCCATGGCTACCGCCCCGCACCACAAATCTCTCAACTTCCGGCATCCCCAGAGGCTGGAAGGGAGGCCACGAATCTCTCATCTTTCCGCGTCCCCGGAGGCTGTACAGGAGGCCGCGAAATGCTCACATTCCAGAGTCCCTGGAGGTTGGATGGGAGGCCATGAATCTCACCTTCCAGCGTTCCTAGAGGCTGGACGGTAGACCCCGAATCTCTCACCTTCCGGTGTCCCCAGAGGCTAGATGGGAGGCCATGAATATCTCACCTTCCAGCGTCCCCACAGGCTGGATAGGAGGTCATGAATCTCTCATCTTCCGGCATCCCGAGGCTGGATGGGAGGTCATGAATCTCTCAACTTCCGGCGTCCCTGGAGGCTGGACAGGAGGCCCCGAATCTCTCACTTTCCGGCATCTCCGGAGGCTGGATGGAAGGCCCCGAATTTCTCACCTTCCGGCGTCCCCAGAGGCTGGATGGGAGGCCATGAATCTCCCACCCTCCAGCGTCCCTGGAGGCTGGATGGGAGGTGTCACGATAATATAAATATGATGTATGTTTTTTTTTATCATCACACGTTTCTAGAACAACCCATGTCTTCACCGACACTCTCCGTCGACACACGCTGTGGGCTTTTAGACCCCATTCCCAGCTCCTTCTCACTACACACTCTGTGTAACGTGATACTAGTTTGCTAGTAGCCCCTGAGTAGCTTTAATGACCAGCTGAAGCTGGTTTGAGGCCGCTCCAAGACATGTGCTCTTTTGTTCATGTAGAAACATAATATTAGGGCATATCTTGACCCCAGTTGGTACTATAAATATGAAAGTTTCATATTTGCATGCCCATCAGTAGACCTACATCCCAGTGAAATCTCTAGGACCCAGAACCATCAGAATTCGAGTAATGGATTTCTCCATAAGCAGGTCATGTAGCCACTTTGTGCTTATACTTAAATGAACCCCCATGTCATGATGAGCATCATGATAATTTTGTCTTTCTTCTACAAGGTTCATCCTAAGAGATATAGGTAATAGAGTATTTTAAAACTGTTCAGAAAGAGGAGTTCCCTACCCCCCCCAGTGGGGGTCAGCCCAGGGGACGCTCCTTAGTTTAGGGACTAACTATAAAACAGGGACAGCCATTTTGCAGGGTGTTCAGTGCTTGGAGGACAGCATATACCATTCCTGCTGTGGACTGAATACTGGTCCTTGGGAACCTCTCCCCACACACCACATGGCTATCCATTGTCACTGAGATACTGTAAGTGTTCTTTCATCTTTCATCCTTTTTATTTCATAATTGCTCTGTACATATTGTAATTTGTCTCCCTTAATAATATCTTGTATACTTTTGTAAACACTGCCTACTTTTTGGAGTAAAATATAAAATGACTAGCTTCGTTTCTCCTTGCTCTATAAACATACCCTCACGACCTCTGTGCTAAATTAAGCCAATGCTACTGATTGGGGTTGGCTCCTGACCCGATATTCATAGAAACAGGAGCTGGTGGCAGCGAAGTGTGCTCTGGGGTATCTGGGAGACTCTGGCAGTGACGGACGGGGTTTGATAAGTGTATATCCCGCCTGGGACGGGAATAGGTTATTGCCCTCACTGCAGATTGCCTAATAGCCAGTGCACATCCAGGCGGCCCGTCTGGCAACTACTTATCCTAGGTGCAGTTCCTTGACTGACCTGAGGATAAGGGGTGGCGCCAGAAAGCTGCAAGTTCCAAAACCGGAACTGGAAAGTGGGATCATAGAATCATAGAATAGTAGAGTTGGAAGGGACCTCCTGGGCCATCTGGTCCAACCCCCTGCTCAAAGCAGGATTCTCTAAATCATCCCAGACAGATGTCTGTCCAGCCTCTGTTTGAAGACTTCCATTGAAGGAGAACTCACCACCTCTTGTGGCAGCCTGTTCCACTCATTGATCACCCTAACTGTCAAAAAGTTTTTTCTAATATCTAATCTGTGTCTCCTCCCATTCAGTTTCATCCCATTACTTCTAGTCTTTCCTTGTGCAAATGAGAATAAAGATGATCCTTCTACAATGTGACAGCCCTTGAGATATTTGTAGACAGCTATTAAGTCTCCTCTCAGTCTTCTTTTTTGCAGCTAAACAATCCCAAATCCTGTAACCGTTCCTCATAGGACATGGTTTGCAGACCGGTCACCATTCTGGTGGTTCTTCATTGAACTTGCTCCAGTTTGTTGATGTCTTTTTTAACCCCTTAACGACCGCCGATACGCCTTTTTAACGGCGGTCATTAAGGGTACTTAAACCACAGCGCCGTTAATTAACGGAGCTGTGGAAAAAATGAATAGCGCCCCCAGAGGCGCATTTTCTCCGGGGTCTCGGCTACCGGGGGTAGCCGAGACCCCAGAGAACATGAATCGGGTCGGTTTTTACCGACACCGATGTTGCGATCGCCGTTATTAACCCTATAACGGCGACCGCAACAAAAAAAAAAAAAAATGTTCCATTTAATTTCTCTGTCCTCTGATGTCATCGGACATCAGAGGACAGAGAAAAAGGGTCCCTAGGACCCCCATGTGGCCCCCGATCTCCTCCATGTGGCCCCCGTGCCCTTCTGCCTCCCCCGGTGCCGCCGCCATTGAGAAAATGGCGGGCGCATGCTCAGTGCGCCCGCCGCTGTGCTGGGGGGGGGATGGGCAATTTTCTCTGGGGTCTCGGCTACCGGGGGTAGCCGAGACCCCAGAGAACATGATCCGGGTTGGTAGTTACCGACCCCGGTGTCGCGATCGCTGTTATACTAAGTATAACGGCGACCGCAAAAAAAAAAAAAAATGATTTCTCTCCCCTCTGATGTGATCGCACATCAGAGGGAAGAAAATGAGGGTCCCCAGGTCCCCCGATCGCCCCCCCCCTATACCTGCCAGTGTCCTCGGTCCTCCCGCAGGCCCCAGGATCCCGGCGTCTTCTTCCTGGAAAAAAAAAATGGCGGGCGCATGCGCAGTGCGCCCACCGATCTGCTTGGCAGCAGATTCAAAATTTTTTCATTCATTCTCATAAACTATCATGTGAAACACTGAAAACAGTATAACTATCACATATAAATAAAAAAAACAGTACATAACCCCCCCATTTATCACCTCCTTAGTTAGGGACATATAATAAAATAGAAATTATATTTATTTTATTTTCAGGGTTAGGTTAATTAGGGTTAGGGTTATAATTAGGGTTAGGTTATAATTAAGGGTTAGGGTTAGCATTAGGGTTAGGGTTAATTAGGGTTAGGGTTATAATTAGGGTTAGGGTTAGCATAGGTAGGGTAGCAAGGGTTAGGGTTAGCATTAGGGTTAGGGTTATAATTAGGGTTAGGGTTATAATTAGGGTTAGGGTTAGCATTAGGGTTAGGGTTTAGCATTAGGGTTAGGGTTATAATTAGGGTTAGGGTTATAATTAGTGGTTAGCATTAGGGTTAGGGTTATAATTAGGGTTAGGCTGGGTTCATACTGCGTTATGGCAGTCCGTTAACGCTGCTATTCACCCCCATTTGAGGGCGCATCGCGACGCATGCATTCGCGACGTGCCGTCATTCAGTGACAGAGCCCGGACGCGGGCTGCAGCGTCTGGGCTCCGTCACCGCTAGCGCAGATGAATCATCTGCTGATTCATCTGCGCTAGCGGGTATAGCATAACGCGATCGTGTTATGCTATACCGTTACCAGCCCGTCAACACTATGTGTTGAACGGGCTGGTAAAACGCAAAAGGTTTCCACTATTTAGGCACATCAGGGGGTCTCCAAACACGACGTGGCGTTCAAAAAGTCAAATGGCACTCCCTCCCTTCCGAGCCCTGCCGTGCGCCCAAACAGTGGTTTACCCCAACATATGGGGTATGAGCGTACTCAGGACAAATTGCACACCAATTTTGGGGATATAATTTCTCCTGTTACCCTTGGGAAAATAAAAAATAGCTGGCTAAAAAAAATCATTTTTGAGAAAAAAATGATTTTTTATTTTCACAGCTCTGCGTTTATACATTTCTGTGAAACACTTGGGGGTTCAAAGTGCTCACCACACATCTAGATAAGTTCCTTAAGGGGACTAGTTTCCAAAATGGGGTCACTTGTGGGGGGTTTCCACTGTTTAGACACATCAGGGGGTCTCCAAACACGACGTGGCGTTCAAAAAGTCAAATGGCGCTCCCTCCCTTCCGAGCCCTGCCGTGCGCCCAAACAGTGGTTTACCCCAACATATGGGGTATCAGCGTACTCAGGACAAATTGCACACCAATTTTAGGGTTCTAATTTCTCCTGTTACCCTTGGGAAAATAAAAAAATAGCTGGCTAAAACAATCATTTTTGAGGAAAAAAAATATTTTTTATTTTCACGGCTCTGCATTTATAAATTTCTGTGAAGCACTTGAGGGTTCAAAGTGCTCACCACACATCTAGATAAGCTCCTTGGGGGGTCTAGTTTCCAAAATGGTGTCACTTGCAGGGGGTTTCTACTGTTTAGGCACATCAAGGGCTCTGCAAACACAACATGACGCCCGCAGAACATTCCATCAAAGTCTGCATTACAAAATGGTGCTCCTTCCCTTCCAAGCACTCCCATGCGCCCAAACAGTGGTTTCACCCCACATATGGGGTATCAGCGTACACAGGAAAAATTGCACAACAACTTTTGGGGTCCAATTTCTCCTGTTACCCTTGGGAAAATAAAAAAAATAGCGGGCTAAAGAATCATTTTTGAGGAAAAAAATGATTTTTTATTTTCACGGCTCTACGTTTATAAATTTCTGTGAAGCACTTGGGGGTTCAAAGTGCTCACCACACATCTAGATAAGTTCCTTAAGGGGTCTAGTTTCCAAAATGGTGTCATTTGTGGGGGGTTTCCACTGTTTAGGCGTATCAGGGGCTCTCCAAACGCGACATGGCGTCCAATTTCAATTCCAGCCAATTTTGGTTTGAAAAAGTCAAACGGCACTCCTTCCCTATCTAGCCCTGCCGTGCGCCCAAACAGTGGTCCCCCCCCCACATATGGGGTATCAGCGTACTCAGGACAAATTGGACAACAACTTTTGTGGTCTAATTTCTCCTGTTACCCTTGGGAAAATAAAAAATTGGGGACTAAACGATCAGGTTTGTGGTAAAAATATGACTTTTTATTTTCATGCCCGGGAGTTATAAACTTCTGTGAAGCACTTAGGGGTTCAAAGTGCTCACTACACATCTAGATAAGCTCCTTAAGGGGTCTAGTTTCCAAAATGGTGTCACTTGTGGGGGGTTTCCACTGTTTAGACACATTAGGGCCTCTACAAACGCGACATGGCGTCCAGCCAATTCTGCGTTGAAAAAGTCAAACGGTGCTCCTTCCCTTCCAAGCTCTGCCATGCACCCAAACAGTGGTTTACCCCCACATATGGGGTATCAGCGTACTCAGGACAAATTGCACAAAAACTTTTGGGGTCTTGTTACCCTTGGGAAAATAAAAATTGGGGTGAACAGATCGTTTTTGTGGAAAAAATATGATTTTTTATTTTCACGGTTTTTATGTTATAAACTTCTGTGAAGCACTTGGAGGTTCAAAGTGCTCACCACACATCTAGATAAGTTCCTTGGGGGTCTAGTTTCCAAAATGGGGTCACTTGTGTGGGGTTTCCACTGTTTAGACACATCAGGGCCTCTACAAACACAACATGACATCCAGCCAATTCTGCGTTGAAAAAGTCAAACGGCGCTCCTTCCCTTCCAAGCTCTGCCATGCACCCAAACAGTGGTTTACCCACACATATGGGGTATCAGCATGCTCAGGACAAATTGCACAAAAAACTTTTGGGGTCTTGTTACCCTTGGGAAAATAAAAATTGGGGTGAAAAGATTGTTTTTGTGGAAAAAATATGATTTTTTATTTTCACTGTTCTATGTTATAAACTTCTGTGAAGCACTTGGAGGTTCAAAGTTCTCACCACACATCTAGATAAGTTCCTTAGGGGGTCTAGTTTCCAAAATGGGGTCACTTGTGGGGGGTTTCTACTGTTTAGACACATCAGGGCCTCTACAAACGCGACATGGCGTCCAGCCAATTCTGCGTTGAAAAAGTCAAATGTCGCTCCTTCCCTTGCGACCTTTGCCGTGCGCCCAAAAAGTGGTTTACCCCCACATATGGGGTATCGGCTTATTCAGGAGAAATTGAACAACAAATTTTGTGGTTCATTTTTTCTTTTAACAGTTGTGAAAATAAAAAAAATTGGTTCCGAAGTAAAGTTTTTGCAAAAAAAGTTAAATGTTAATTTTTTCCTTCCACATTGCTTCAGTTCCTGTGAAGCACGTAAAGGGTTAATAAACTTCTTGAATGTGGTTTTGAGCACCTTGAGGGGTGCAGTTTTTAGAATGGTGTCACTTTTGGGTATTTTCTATCATATAGACCCCTCAAAGTGACTTCAAATGTGATGTGGTCCCTAAGAGAAAATGGTGTTGTAAAAATGAGAAATCGCTGGTCAACTTTTAACCCTTATAACTTCATAACCAAAAAAAATTTTGTTCCCAAAATTGTGCTAATGTAAAGTAGACATGTGGGAAATGTTATTTATTAAGAAATTTGTGTGACATATCTCTCTGATTTTAGGGCATAAAAATTTAAAGTTTGAAAATTGTTAAATTTTCAAAATTTTCGCCATATTTCCATTTTTTTCATAAATAAACACAAGTCATATCAAAGAAATTTCACCACTAACGTGAAGTACAATATGTCACGAAAAAACAATCTCAGAATCAGCTGGATTCGTTAAAGCGTTCCAGAGTTATAACCTCATAAAGTGACAGTGGTCAGAATTGTAAAAATTGGCCCTGTCATTAAGTTGCAAAATGGCTCTGTCACTAAGGGGTTAAAATGTGGTGCCCAAAACTGGACACAGTATTCCAGATGAGGTCTGACCAAAGAGTAGTAGAGGGCAATAATGACCTCACGTGATCTAGACTGTATGCTTCTGTTGATACATCCTAGAATTGTGTTTGCCTTTTTTGCTGCTGCATCACACTGTTGACTCATGTTAAGTCTGTGATCAATTAGTATACCCAAGTCTTTTTCACATGTGCTGTTACTTAGCCCTATTCCTCCCATTCTGTATATGCTTTTTTCATTTTTATTGCCCAGTAGTGTTGAGCGATACGATACTGCAAATATCGGGTATCGGCCGATATTGGCTGTATCGGCCTTTCGATTCCGAGTACCGATATTTTCGTCATATCGGATACCGGAATCGGATTTGTCACTGTCACTGTGAGTGTCCGTCGGTCGGGTCTGTCAGGAGTCAGCGGCACTTACCTGGCAGAAGATCTCCGGCGGTCACGTCCTGGACTGCTTGATGGCCGCCATTATCTTCTCCCTGGTGGTCACATGCAGTTTTTCGCGATAACTGCAGTGACTGCTGGGTAATCCCGGCCGTAAAGCAGTCAGTCCGATGACGTCACCGCCGGGGAAGCAGGTAATCAGCTGTGCTGCGCCGGGATGACAGGCTCTGCCTGTCATTCTGATGTAGCAGAGCTGGATCGTCGTGGGACACTCGTTACTATGGACTGCGTCGGACAGGTGGTATACTGCTGTTTTTTTTTTTTCATTTTTTTACAGGAGATCGATGGCGTCGCAGGATGAGACAGTAATAAAAGAAATGAAAACTGTGTTGTTTTTTTTATTAAATTAAAAAACTTTTTTATGAACATTCACCCGTCCGGGTACATCAACAATTTAACTATTTACATACAGTGACCCTGTCCGGGTTATTTATAATTCTTTGGCAGGGGTGTTGCAGGTACCACCTGGTACTCTTCTGATGCTTGCCAAACATCCGAGACACCAAGGACCACCAGGACCTGATGACGTCGTGTGGCCTGTACAGTTAAGTCGTGACCCGCTATCTGTGTCTGTGTGGCCACCTCTTTCATCTCCCTCCGGGTCTGGAGCCCTATGTCCCGGACTGAACGAACCCCAGGGGGCCTAACAGGCGCTGGGTACGGGCCAGATATCATTATCATGTCCATAGCTGGGGCTGCTGAGGAGACCACTGAGGGAGGCTGGGGAGATTTACGGCGTGGGGTGGGCACTTGTGCAGAGGCCTGGATGTGGGAGGCTGAAGGCTCCGAGGGTCTCACAGGTTCCTGACACTCTGGGGACCAGGGGTCGCACCTGGTGACATTTAGGGCATACCATCCATTGTAACCCCAGTGTCGGGTGTAAGTTACCAAGTCTCCTGGCAACAGGTCCCTCCCGGGTGTCCTTCTGGGAGGTGAGCCTCCACGTTCACAAAAACTTCTAAATAAAGTCCAGGCTCCTGGATGAAGCCCCAACCAGCTTTCAATTTAAAGCTCCGTACTGCACCCTTACGCCGCGGCTCCCTCACCGTACTTTTATCTTTTCTCATCCGGTCCTTATCTGCCCGGTCCTTCTCGATGTGACGTTGGCGAAGCTTCTGGGATTCGCGCTGCTCCCTTTGTCGCTCTGCTTCTCTCTCCCAACGTCTCCACTCTTCCTCCTGACGCCGGTTGTAATTCTCCTCCACCAGCATCTCCATGTCTCCACCATCAAACTGCAGCTTACAGTGTCCGGTTTGCGGCAGCTCTCCTGGCGCCCGACAGTCCTGGCGGCGCTCACCTGCGGAGGAAGCAGCCGGCTCTGGAACAGATGACAGTCGGGGCTCCGGTACAGACAGGTAGACCTCTGGTGCCTGCGCGGCCTCCTCCATGAGGACGGGTGTCGCTTCTTCTGTCTCAGCGACGGGGGCAGACAGCGGGATCTGGGGTGCTGCTGGTGCAGCGGTTTTTGCAGGAACGGGTGCCTCCACTGCGACAACGTCAACCGGATCACATTGCAAGGGCTGGGATGCCCGCACGGACTCCTCTACTAGAACGGGTGCCTCACCATCTGGTACAGACACTTCAGGTAAGAGGGATTGGTGCCGCTCCAAGTTTAGTTTTAGGGCACGCCAGCTGGCTTCCATCCTGGCGACCTCCTCCCGGTGCCGGGCCAGGCCTCTTAGGGTATCCTCCGCTTCTTGCAGTGTAGGAGGGTTTCCAGGCCGGGTGCCCAACGGTGGTTCCGTGGCGATCGGGTCGCTTCCGTGGGGGGAGAGCTCTGACTGCTCCATCCCTTCACACTTCTGCTCGTGTCCATTAGCCATCTCTGCCAAGTCACATGTGTCATATCTGGAGAGGGCCCCTCTTTTGTAGGAGGCGGGACCTCCTCACACTGAGGAGGATGAGGAGGCGGAACTCAAGAGCTGTGGGGCACGATCTTACATTGCAGTACCATTTACAGTGGTCGGCCATCGTTTTCGCGCCACTGAGTGAGTGTACACCCATGAAGAGCTCGCCCTTCTTCTTCACCAGTGCCTCGTCGTGACGCAGATATGGCGGAAAAATGGCAAATACATTCTCTGATGATTTTAGCAATTCTCAAGCACAAAACCAGTTCAATTCAGGCACACAGGACTCGCTTATAGCGAGCTTCTGAATCCTGTTCGTGACGCCCAAGTTGAGTCGCACAGAGCCAGAGGTTTTGGGGGTACTCGGCACCGAGCCCGTCGACTTCTATGGGGTATGTCACGTCTCTACCCGGCAATTGAATTAGAGTCGATTTTACTATGTAGAAGTGTATAAACTATAAATATATGTATATATATATATGTCACAATGACATGTATATATATATATATATATATGTATTCTATGTGTGTATATTTTGTGTTTACAACGAAAGAAAGTGTTTTTTTTAGTTGCGATATTTTGTTCCCATAGACTTACATGGGACTTCCGGTATTAGAATCGGATATCGACGATATTTAGTGATATCGGCGATACCATTCCGATCCGATATTTTTAGATATCGAGCAGTATCGCTCAACACTATTGCCCAGATGTAGTACTTTGCATTTTCCCTGTTAAAATCCATTCTGTTAGTTGCTGCCCACTGCTCCAGTTTATTTATATCTTTTTGAATCCTCTCTCTCTCTCTTCTCTAGTATTAGCTACCCCTCCTAGCTTTGTGTCATCAGCAAATTTGATCAGTTTACCCTCAATTCCTTCATCTAAATCATTGATAAAGATGTTGAACAATACAGGGCCCAAAACAGAGCCTTGTGGTACCCCACTTGAGACATTCTTCCAACTGGATGTGCAGCCATTTATGACCACTCTTTGAGTCCGATCACTAAGCCAGTTATGAATCCACCTAACAGTTGCCTTGTCCATTCCATACTTAGTCGTTTTTTCAATAAGGATTGTGTGAGATACTTTGTCAAATGCTTTGCCAAAGTCAAGATATACTATATCTACAGCATTTCCCTGATCCACCCAGTCAGTGATTCTGTCATAGAAGGAAATTAAGTTAGTCTGACATGACTTATTAGTTACAAACCCATGCTGACTCTGTTTAATCACTTCATTCTTATGCAGGTACTTGCATACATGTTCTTTAATAATTTGTTCAAAGATTTTTCCTGGTATAGAAGTCAGACTCACCGGCCTGTAGTTTCCTGGGTCCACCTTCTTCCCCTTTTTGAAGAAAGGAACAACATTTGCTCTTCTCCAGTCTTCTGGGACTTCTCCTGTTCTCCAAGAATTTTCAAAGATTATGGAGAGTGGTTCAAGAATTTCTTCTGCTATCTCCTTCAGTACTCTGGGGTGTAATTCATCTGGACCTGGAGACTTGAATTCATTTATGTTAGCTAAGTGTTTCCTCACTGTCTTTCTGTTTATAGATATCCTGGATTCTTCTATTCCTTTAATAGGACAGTGAAGATCAGTTGATGTTACATTTCCTTTCTGAGAGAAAACAGATGCAAAACAGGAATTTAAAAGTTCAGCCTTCTCAACATCCTGACTTACCATTTCATCATTTTCATCCTGTAAAAATCCTATAGCATCTTTGACTTTTTTTTTACTTTTGACGTATCCCCAAAATCCTTTTTTGTTGCTTTTGACATCTCTTGCAAGTCTTAATTCATTGTCAGCTTTAGATAATCTGATTTGTGCCCTGCAGGTTCTGCAGACGGCATTATATTCTTCTTTAGATATGCCTCCCTCTTTCCATTTGATAAACATTTCTTTCTTCCTTTTTAGCATGTGTTTAAGTTCTGTGTTCATCCATCCTGGTTTCCTTAAATGCTTCCCATTCTTCCCTCTTTTCGGAATTGTTAACGATTGTGCTTTGAGAATCTAATTTTTCAAGATGTCCCAACCTTCCTGGACATTTTTGTCCTTAAGGATATCCTGCTATTGGATCCCTCCAATTCTCTTTCTGAGTCCCTTAAAATCTGCCTTTCTGAAATCTAACCTTGACGTCTGAGTCTTCACAGGTCTTCCTCCTCTTGTTATTCAAAATTCTAAAATAGCATGGTCACTACCTCCTAGAGTCCCAGCCACTCTTACCTCCTGCACCATTTCCTCCCTGTTTATGAGGATTAGATCCAAGGTAGCAGATCCCCTTGTTTTCTCCATTACCTTTTGGAAGATAAAGTAGTCAGCAAGAGAGGATAAGAATTTCCTGGACCTGTTAGTTTTGCCTGAGAGAGATTCCCAACATATGTCTGGATAGTCGAAATCTCCCATGACCACTATGTCATATTTTTTGGAGAACTTGGCCATTTGATGCATAAAGAGTTCATCCATATCTTCAGCTTGCATAGGTGGCCTGTAGTAAATGCCTACAATGGTGTCCTTTCCATTGTTCTGTCCTTGTATTCTTACCCAAACAGTTTCCACAGAACTACCAGTCTCTGAAGCATCAATCTCTGTGAAGATATACACTTTTCTAACACACAATGCGACACCTCCTCCTCGTTTATCAAGTCTGTTTCTTGAAAATAAGTTGTATCCTTCTAGCCTTGTATTCCAATCATGTGTATTGTCCCACCAAGTCTCAGTGATTCCAATGACATCATACTTCTTCTCCTGCGTTAGTAGTTCCAATTCTCCTTGTTTGTTGCCCATGCTTTGTGCATTTGTATAAAAACATTTTAGTTTGTGATTGGTTTTTCTTCCTCCAATACTTTTATTATTTAGATTTTTTTGTCTTCGTTCTTCCTTTCCACTTCTAATAGCCGAGTTCTCAATAGTATTTGTCAGGTGTATGGCTTTTTCTGGCGTTTTGCTTCCCTTCCCACATTGTTCTAGTTTAAAGCTCTCCTGATGAGTGTAGCAAGGCGACTTCCAAATACATGTTTTCCAGTCTTTGTAAGGTGCACCCCATCTCTAGCAAGTAGTCCATCGTATAGGTAATTCACTCCGTGATCCAGAAATCCAAATCCTTGCTGACGGCACCATCGACGTAGCCAGTTGTTCACCTGCAGAATCTTCTTCCACCTCCTTGTTCCATGGCCATCCACTGGGAGGATGGAAGAGAAGACCACCTGCGCACCCAGTTCTTTCACTTTCTTACCTAAGTTTTCACAGTCACTGCAGATGGTTTCCAGGTCGTTTCTAGCGGTGTCATTTGTCCCCACATGTATTAGCAGGAATGGGTAGTCATCTTTAAGTCTGAAGAGTCCTGATATCTTGTCAGACACATCTTTAATTTTTGCACCTGGAAGACAGCACATTTCTCTTGAGGTTATATCCGGTCTGCAGATAGCGGCCTCTGTTCCTCTCAACAGGGAATCGCCCATGACAACAACTCTCCGTTTCTTCTTCACAACATTTTTCTTTTTCCATTCGGGAGGACTCTGAGGGCGTACAAGGTTATTGTTTGTGGCCAAAGTCTTATCCTGATGTATTTCTTCATCGTTCTCCTGTGTGAGAGCCTGGTACTGGTTCCTGAGCAGAATTGGTGCTGACTGCCTCCTGATCCTCCTGCTTCTCTGGGTCACATGCTTCCATTCCTCTGTTTCTTCATCGTTCTCCTGTGTAAGAGCCTGGTACTGGTTCCTGAGCAGTATGGGTGCTGACTGCCTCCTGATCCTCCTGCTTCTCTGGGTCACATGCTTCCATTCCTCTGTTTCTTCATCGTTCTCCTGTGTAAGAGCCTGGTACTGGTTCCTGAGCAGAATTGGTGCTGACTGCCTCCTGATCCTCCTGCTTCTCTGGGTCACATGCTTCCATTCCTCTGTTTCTTCAGGTGCACTTCGAATTTCTTCTCTTTCTGCACCATGAAGAGATAATTCTGCTTTGTCTAAGAACTCTTCATCTTCCTTAATGGTCTTCAATGTAGATAACCTCTCTTCTAGATTTCGCAACTTTTCCTCCAACATGGACACAAGCTGCATTTCTGGCATGTGAAGTTTGGCTTTTCCACTGGTAAATCTGTGAACATGTAGCAAGAAATGCAACTCACCACATGGCTCCTGGCCTCTACCATGCTCTTATTGTTAAAGAGATATCACAGCAGCGAAAAAAGTACCAAAATTTGCGCGCCGCTAGGCGCGCGGCTTACCGATGTCCTCCTTTCAGCTGCAACAGCCAAAACCCAGTGTTCTTGGAGCTCGCGGAGACTTCACTTATCCCAGAATGAACTGGGAATATGCAAATGATCTCCTCAGGACTCCTCCCCTGGTTAAATTCATAAATTCCCTTGAAAAAGGTACTGGGCAACCAAACACCCCCAGTTCGTCACATATTGGCGGCAGCAGTGGGATCATAAACCGTATCCCCCGTGCCCATCCCTCACATATTGGTGGCAGAGCGGTGGGATAATAGAGCATTAGTGATCTGGTTTGAGCAATCATTCCTCTCACTAAAAACTTGTTCAGTTCTTGTGAGGACCCTGCGCAAAAAGTTTTGGATAACGAACTCTGTTTATTAGTGCTGAGACAATACAGTGTGTATAGCAATTACCCCTCCCCTTCTCTCCATTTTTCTGTCCTATCTTGTTTTTGGCAACTATGGGAAAGCTGGGAGCAGCCTGTTATAAGCAGCAGTCCAAGGACACTCTTATCGCCCTATGTACATCGAAGCAGATTGACCCCATGGGCAAAAACAAAGACCAAATGGTCGCGGAACTGGTGCAATGGGAAGAGAGTCAGGACCGTGCCCAAAACCCAGTGGAGGCTGGGACCAGCCAAAGTATGGACGTTACTGAACCAGAGGTCCAACTGGGGTAGGCTGACCCTGCTTGCATTCAGGGTTGCGTGGACCCGGCCTGCTGATAGCTCTGCAACAATGCCCCACAGAGGACTCGGAGAGATGTCTGCAGCTGGTCCTGCAATTCCAAGATGCGGAGAGAGCCGAGCGGCAAGCTCAGAGAGACCATGAACTGCGGCTGGCCCAACTCAGGGCAGGACCATTTTGTCCCGCATTCAAAGTCCCTGCCAGAACCTTCCACGCACAATGACCTCTACTACATTCATTAGGTCTTGCAGACTCATGCTGTGGGCTTCTGACCCCCTTTTTCTCTGCAGATACACACACACTTTGTGTAACGTGATACCAGGTTGCTAGCCCCCCACTGAGAAGTTATGACCCTAGCTGGTTGAAAGCAGTTTGGAGACCATGTGTTCTATTGTCCTTGTAGAAACTTAATATGGGGGCATATCTCTGCACCAGGTTATGTTATGAGTATGATAATTACATATATGAGTTGTGCGTCGACCCAACTATCTGGCCTGTAGTTTTCTAGACTACAGCGTCAGCAGAATCCAAGAAACAGATTCCTACTTAGCCGATCCATCCAGGTACTTCGCGTTTAGACTTAAAAGCATGCCAACGTCATGTGGAGTAAAATGGTACGCTGTGCATCTCTGTAGGAGGTTCCATCTCTGAGTTATGTAATTCAGATGTTTTGCAGCAACAGGCTCCTCTTGAGAAAAGAGGAGTGCTTCCAAAACGAAGCCCCTTTAGTGATGTCACGACCAGGGGGGTGTAAGGTTGTGGGAGCTCAGTGGGACCCTCTCTTGCCCTGGAAAGCTGAAGCAGTGAAGCTCCGTGCCGATGCATTATGACGTGTCACCCCTCTCCCCAGCCGCATGGTTTGCCTGCAATGATCTAAACAACTGTAAATTTATCTTCCTTATGTTCCTTTTTCTGTAATCGTCTTGTACATACTTTGTCTCATATTGTAAAATCTTTTAGACCTTTTTGTAAACACTGCCTACCTTTTTGGAGTAAAATATATAAAATTACTAGTTCCGTTTCTCCTTGCTCTATAATGTACTGTCACGTCCTCTGAAGGGAATTATGCTACTAAATTGGGGTGGCCTCTGCCCCACATTATAGAACCAGAGGCAAGTGTGTATTGGGCATTGGGTATAGCTGGCATTGACAGAGCTGGTTTTATAAGCATATTGCCTGGCTGTGGCTAGGAGTAGATATAATTCCCTCACTGCAGCGTGCCTAATAGTCAGTACACATCCAAGCAGGCCCGTCCGGCGACTAATTATCCTAGGTGCAGTTCCCTAACTGACCTGAGGGTAAGAAGGGTGCCAGAGAGCTGCGAGTTCCTAAGTGGAACTGGAAAGTGGGATATACATAAACCCCTGTAGTTCATGACACATTGGTGGCAGCAGAGGGATAACTAAAATAAGCCCACCTGCGGTAAAGTGTAAGGTCAACAGACTTATTTGCTGTGTTTTTATCACGTTTGGTGGCAGCAGTGGGATCATAAACCGTGACCCCCGTGCCTCCGTCGTCCGTCCGCGCCATTCATCACAACTATCTGCAGTCTGAAGCAGTGAGTCCAGCAATACTCTGTCTCCTAAACCCTGGCCAGAGCACTTTCCTGTGATGGAAAAGGACGGGGACTTGGACACTTTTCTGCGGGCATTTGAGAAAGCCTGCAGACAGTACCAGCTGCATGTGGACCAATGGGCCTGATATTTGACACCAGCGCTAAAAGGAAAAGCTCTGGAGGCGTTTGCTTCTCTCCCGCCAGGCCAAGATGGTGACTATGAGGCTATCAAGCAGGCCCTGATAAAGAAGTACCAGCTAACTCCTGAGGTTTATCATAGAAAGTTCCGGAACCTCCAACGTGGCCCACACGAGTTACAGCGATGTGGTGCATGGACTCAGGACCCACTTTGACCAGTGGATTCAAGGACTGTCAGCAACCACCTTTGAGCAGCTGAGGGACCTGATGATCAAAGACCAGTTCCTACATCTTTGCCAAGCTGAGGTGCGACAAAGCAGCGCAGATCGCTGACACCTACGAGGCCAACCGGAGACCAGTTGTGCGGAAGCCAGTCACCGCCAGCTGGAGAGGGGGTAAGCCTGCGACCAACCCCAGTGCCTCTGCCAGCTGACACACGGGAGGCCTTGTCCCATTTGCCAACGCCAGGCCTAGATAAGACCCACGCCAGTGTTTTTCCTGTAAACGGACTGGACATATCGGCACCACCTGTCCGGAGAAGCAGAAGAACCCCCAAGCCAAGGCCTCAGGGCCTAATGCAGCAGTTCTTTTGGTGGGTGGGGTGGTTGGGAGGGTCGATGACAATGTGCAGCAAGTCCGAGTGGGGGGCCATGTCGCTAGAGGCCTCAAGGACACGGGGGCTGAACGGACCCTCATCCGACCCGAACTGGCGGCCCCTGATGAGATTATTCAAGGGAAAACCCTGCCTGTCACCTGGATTGGGGGCATCCGATGTCACTTGCCGATGGCCCGGGTTTTTATCGATTGGGGTGCCGGGAGTGGGGTGAAGGAGGTGGGCTTGTCCGAAAACTTGCCCACCGACGTTTTGTTGGAGACTGATTTGGTGAGAATGAGCGTGTATTATGTCCCTGACACCCCTCCCCAATCTGATACTAAGGGTAATGTTAATGCTATTGATGATGTGAAATTGCATCCTTTACCGGATAACGATTTTTCTGAGAATGATGATGTGTCTACAGGTGCAGAAGTGTCCAGCCACATTACCCTGCTGGGTGAGGTAGTTGAGTAACCCCTAACAGGAGCAAGCGACACTGCTAAGGGAGATACACGGGAGCCATGAGGAAGGTAATGCTGTGCAACTGACCAGTAACCATGAGGAAGGTAACTGCCAAATGATTAGGAGTGCTCCTGAGGTATTGTGGGTGGATGGGGAGGTAGAACCCATAGGAGCGCCCGCTGATGGGTCTGTGGAAAACTCCGGGGAGACAGCCTACGTAGCCACTGTCACCCGCAGTCAGAGTGCCCAGATTGGAGGTAATGCCCTGCCTTCTGGACCCTCATCAGAGGGTTGCCTGAAACAGAGATGGACCCAGAGCAGGTCCCAGAGAGCGAGCCTGAAGGCTTTGAGAGGCCTCGCCTAGGAGCCCACCTCCGATTCGGATAAGGAGAGGGTGTTCTGGGAACAAGGAAGGTTGTACAAGGAGACAGTTCCCGGTAAATCCCAACAGGAGTGGTTGAAGGAAAGACAGCTGGTCGTCCCGTACCAATTTAGGGGTGCGTTGTTGCGGCTTGCCTATGAGATTCCACTCGCTGGACACTTGGGGATCAGCAAAAACTAAGGCCTGGCTGTCTCAACACTTCTATTGGCCTAAGATGGGGACAGATGTGACCAACTACTGCCGCTCCCTGTATCACCTGTCAAAGAGTAGGGAAGTCAGGGCCTGTTCCCAAGGCTCCCCTGATCTCTTTGCCAGTGATAGAGGAGCCTTTCCAGAGGATCGCTGTGGACATTGTGGGCCCATTGGCCGTTCCCAGCACATCAGGAAAGGAATACATCTGTCACGCTGTATAGCAGATATATATATGTGATGACAATAATCTATATCAAAAGGGCAACATACTATATAACATGTGCATAGCTATATGATAACATAGATTTACCTGACAGAAAGTCCAGTGGGTCAAAACGGAATCCGTTATACGCTGTCTCCGGCTAGAGGGTGACCGGGGTCTAAGCTGACCCTAACTGGGGTCCTAACTAATCCCTCAACCTGGAGGTACTGTTAAAGGTACAGAGGTCCAGGCCACCAGCGTAAACCCTGTCTCCTATCAATCCCTGCCAACTGTATTCTAGTCCTAAGAAGGACCCTGAATACCACCAAAGGGAATGACCAGGTAACGGTTAATGAACAGAAAGACATACAAGAAAGATAAGAAATAAAGTAAATAAAGTCTTACATACAACACTCACACACAGTAGGAACACCATAGGTCTCAGAGATAAACTATAAGCTGTAAGAGTAAAAACAACTAAGGAGCTCTTAGCTTAAGTATTCCCAGAACCGATCCAGTCTGCTAAACTATATGAATGCTTTCACCGGCATCAAACACCCAGACTGGCAGGAATATAAAGGAAACTAATTAGAACATAATCCAAAGCAGCCGGGCGAGGCTGAACCTAGTCTTAGCAAAGAGCTAGGTAAAATTAACTCTCTCATTACCAAACACAAAGAAACAGCAGCTCAGCTGTGAGAAGTCAGAATGTGCAATCGCGACGATCTTCGTGGCGATGCACCCATGACAGTACCCCCCCTTCTACGAGGGGCCTCCGGACCCTCATGACCAGGTCTGTCCGGGTAAGTTGTGTGAAAGGTCCGAACCAATCGATCTGCGTTATCATCAGACGCAGGGACCCACGTCCTCTCCTCAGGACCATACCCCCTCCAATGAACTTCCACGTTATCATTGATTACCACTGAAGGAGGAGGTAGAGGTGACGGTATGACTGGTGCCACATACTTTTTAAGTAATGACTTGTGAAACACATTATGAATTTTAAACGTAGGAGGGAGGTCCAGACGAAATGCCACAGGATTAATTATGGAACTGATCCTGTATGGCCCGATGAATCTGGGACCCAACCTCCAGGAGGGAACTTTAAGTTTTATATTCCTGGTAGACAACCACACCAGATCGTTCACCCCTCAGATCTAGACCAGAAACTCTCCTCCTATCAGCCATCCGTTTGTAAGGGTTCTCCATAACCTTCAGTCTTAAGCGATCTGGAACTATCAGTCTCCTGGAAGTCCCACAGGGGCGTCCCCCTGAGCCCCCAATACCTCCCCCTCAAGCTCAGAGCATACAGCTGACACTACAACTCCCTCCTGAGGAATAGGAACCGGATCATCAGTCTTCCCGACCCCTGGGAAAGTACGAGATAAGGCATCAGGAAGCAACTTTATTGAGCAGTCATATGTGCGATGAGGAGGTAACTCTTTACACCCCTCCTCTGAGAACTTCTCCCAAAAGTCCTCCAGAAAGGAGGCAAAGTCCTAGGCACAACCGCACCGATGACCGTGCTCATGCAGTTATTCTTGCAAAATTCACCCCACTGGCTTATCTTTCTGGATTGCCAATCAATCACTGGGTTATGTTTAGCCAACCAAGGAAGTCCCAACACAATAGGAGCAGGCAGACCCTCCAACACATAACAAGACAATTGCTCTTTATGTATTGCCCCTACTCGAAGATCTATGTTATGAACAGCTTGTACCAAGCTACCTTGACCAAGAGGTCTAGAATCAATAGAGAGTATAGGGACCGGTTTGGCCAATACACTCAGTTGCATACCATGCACCTGGGCAAACCGAGTGTCCACCAGATTAGCCCGGACCCACTATCAAGAAAAACAGAAATCCTCTCAGTTCTAGTACCAATCACCACCTCCGCAGGCACGAGAAACTGAGAGGGATTTGGGGACGAAATACACACTCCCAGGTTAACTCCTTGGTTCAAGAGGTCCGGGATGGACACCCCCCAACAAAATGTCCCTCTCTCCCGCAAAAGAAACACCTTCTAGTCTTGCGGCGCCACCGCTGATTCCCTCCTACAAAATGATGTCCCTCCCAACTGCATGGGTTCCTCAGAACAGACCAGAGGAACCTCAGTATAAGGGACTTTAGTAGTAGGTGGAGTCATCACGGGGGGCGGAGTTACCTCGCGTCTTCCCCGAAGACGTCTATCAATGCGAATAGCGAGGGCCATAGCAGCCTCCAGTGATGGAGGAGAATCATACTGAGCCAACACATCTTTTAATTTGTCAGACAACCCTTGACAAAACTGGCTCCTAAGAGCAGGGTCATTCCACTGAGTATCTGTTGCCCATCTACGGAACTCAGAAGAATATTCCTCCGCTGGACGATTTCCTTGCCGTATTTTACGTAACCTTGTTTCAGCAAGGGAGACTCGATCCGGATCATCATATACCAGACCCAGGGCAGTAAAAAATCGATCCACTGACTGGAGATCTGGGGAGCCTGGAGGAATAGAGAACGCCCAAGATTGAGGATCCCCTTGTAAGAGCGAGATAACAATTCCCACCCTCTGCTCTTCACTCCCAGATGACCGAGGCCGCAGCCGAAAGTACAATTATGCCTCCAACGCAAGTAAAAATGTCCCGCCCTACAGGAACCTGTCGGAGCAGCACCTTAGGCAAGAATCGCTTGCTCGGGCGGGCAAAACATTACTTATGTGGTGCTGGAGCTCGATGACAATCCGCAATCCGGGCCAGTCGTAGGGCTAAGGACATGTGGGGAGGAATCTTCAGTATGGCCGCTGAAATGCGCCTGTATGAGATTATAGGAAATGCTGTAGTGAATGGATCTATATCAATACATGGCCAAGCATTTTATATAACAGTGCGTGCTGATGTGATAACATAGATTTGCTGACAAAACGTCCACGGTGCATAATGGGACATTCGGTATAGCGTGTTCTCGCAGAGGACGTGCACCAGGTACTAAGCTGACTAAAATGGTATTAATTAATCATCCTTTACGGAAGGATTTTTTGAAAAGGTACAGGTCCAGGCCACCAGCTAAACACCTGCTCCCTGTCATATTGGCCTAACGATTCTAGTCCAGAAGGACCCTGAAAGCACCAAAGGAATAACGCTGTGAACGGTAACCATGAAGAAGGACATGCAAAGATAGAAGTAAATAAGTAATAATGTCTTATGAGTAGAACCACAGACCGTGAGGACTGAAAACTCGGGTCTCAGCTAGTACACTTAACGCATAAGGAGAACAAAATAGAAGGAAGCCCTGCTTAGACCTAAGGTTGCATGAAACGATCCCGCGTAATCCTAGTATGCGAATAAGCTTTCGGCACTAAACAACCCACTCGAATTAATAAGGAAAGTTCTAATAGAAAGTATACCAAGAGCAGTCCGGGAGATCCAACATGATGTCTTAGAAAGAAGCTCGTAAATTGGTAACGTTTTGCGCTCCATTCAACCAACGACTGACACTGCGAGCTGTGAGAACTGAAGGTGCATCGTCGACATCTCGTGGCGATCACCATGACACATCCTCATGGGAAGTACCAACTCGCCCGGGCAGATCGCCTGTCAAGATAGGAAGCAGTAAGTTGCGGCTAGTCCTTTGGCATCTTTTCAAGACGTGTGGATCCTGGGAGATTGGCGTTACCAGACCAAAGGGAACCCCACTGGGTAGTATGTCCGGCTAATGAGGCCTCTGTATGAAACCCAAGGTAAAGGTCTGGATGCACGTGGCTCATCCCGATAGATCCAGGAGGCTTTGAGGGCTCAATTTTATCCTCCCTAAAGGATCTCTGTAAAAAACTGATTGAAGCGCCTACGAGTCGTGACTGAACTATTCGCTTTGAGAGTGTTCATGAGCCTCACGAGTTCTACCTTTAGACCAGCTGTGACGAGCACGCTCGATCAGTCGCGGGGTACAATTCGCTTTGGTAGAATCTGGGAGGCAGTCGGGACCAATGGACCTGTCAGAAGGTCACTGGTAATACTTTATAGTTCCGTGCAAGATGTAACCTTTGACAAGAGAGCCTTGAGCAGGGTGCTGACAACATGATGCAGGCTCAGGCTGACCAGAAGCACTGGTACGACCAGAACTCCGAGTAGCGGACCTACCAGTTGGTTCAGAAGGTGTGGGTGCCGGTCCCCGTACCAAAGGATAAGCTTCAGGTAGCCTGGGAAGGCCTGTACATCGTGCACCAACAGCTCAACCCAGTCACCTACGTGGTCACTCTTGACCACGCTCGGGGTAGGCACAAGACATTTCACGTCAATGTGATGAAGGCTCATCACGAACGTGAAGTCTGCGTCCCACTGGTATGCAATCTGCCCGAGGACGGGGAGGAAGACCCCCTCCTGGACATGCTGGCCCAAGCCAAGGCCGGTGGGTCCATTGAGGACATGAAGGTCAGCGGCTTGCTATCCGAATCCCAACGGTTGCAGCTGCAAACAGTGCTGGCATGCTTCCTGGCCGTGTTTACCAACCGACCCTGAAGGACTGAGTTAGCGGTCCAGAAGTGGACACAGGGAATCACGTCCCACTACGGCGAACACCAGATCTCCGACGAGGTGCAGCAGGTTATGCGCCAGGGGATCGATGAGATGTTGCAGCTGGGGGTTAGTCAATGGTCCAAGAGCGCGTGGGCATCACCTTTAGTCCTGGTGCCAAAAAAGGATCGGACCACCCGGTTCTGTGTGGACTACCAGGGACTCAACGCCATCACTGCCTCTGATGCGCACCCAATGATGCGCATTGAGGGAGCTGCTTGAGCGGTTAGCAAACGCGGAATACCTATCCATCATGGATCTGAGTCGGGGATACTGGCAAATTCCCCTGAGCCCCGAGTTGCAGGAGAAATCCGCCTTTATCACCCCCCGTCGGACTGTACGAGTCCACGGTCATGCCCTTTGGTATGAAGAATGCCCCTGCCACTTTCCAGCGGCTGGTCAACCACTTGCTTCAGGGACTGGAGAAGTACGCAGTGGCGTATCTGGATGACATTGCCATCTTCAGTTCCTCCTGGGAGGAACACCTTCAGCATCTCCAGGAGGTGCTCAAGCGTATTCACCAAGGAGGCCTGGCCATCAAGCCGTGAAAGTGCCAGATGGGCATGAGCGAGGTCCACTACCTGGGGCACCAGGTAGGCGGGTGTTCTTTGAGGCTAGAACCTGGGAAAGTGGATACTATCGCATCCTGGCCCACCCCCAGGACCAAGAAACAGGTGATGTTCTTCCTGGGTACTGCAGGGTACTATAAGCGCTTTGTTCAGAACTATAGCAGCCTTGCAAAGACCTTGACAGACCTCACCAGGAAGAAGCTACCACAGACAGTTGACTGGACAGATGTATGTGAGCTGGCCTTCCAGGCTTTGAAAACAGCCCTGAGCAACTCTCCAGTGTTAAAAGCAGTCGACAGCAGTCGGCCGTTCCTGGTACAGACCGATGCCAGCGAGTTTGACCTCGGTGCTGTGCTCAGCCAGTTTCACTCGGGGAACAAAAGGAACCCCGTGTTGTACCTGAGCCGAAAGCTTTTGCCGAGGGAAGTGGCTTATTCCACCATAGAGGAGTGCCTGGCTATGGTCTGGGCCCTGCAACGTTTACAGCCCTACCTGTACGCTCGCACCTTCACTGTGGTGACCGACCACAACCCCAAGCTGGCTGCAATCCGTGTCTGGTACTAACGGAAGGTTGCTATGCTGGAGTCTTGCCCTCCAACAATACGAATTTGCCGTGAAACACAAAAAGAGCAGCGAGCATGGCAATGTCGACGAGTTGTCCCGCCGGGGCGAACACGGAGGTGTGGATGGAGAAGTACCGAGGTCCTGCCTCCGTAGCGCAGTCGAAAAGGGGAAGGTGTCACGATAATATAAATATGATAAATGGTTTTCTTTATCATCACATGGCTTCACTGACACTCTCAACAGACACACGCTGTGGGCTTTTAGACCCCCCCTTCCTGCTCCTTCTCTCTACACACTCTGTGTAACGTGATACTAGTTTGCTACAAGCCCCTGAGAAGCTTTAATGACTAGCTAAAGCTGGTTTGAGGCTGCTCCAAGACATGTGCTCTTTTGTTCATGTAGAAACATAATATTAGGGCATATCTTGACCCCAGTTGGTGCTAAAGGTATGAAAATTAAATACTTGCATGCCCATCGGTAGACCTACACCCCAGTGAAATCTCTAGGACCCTGAACCATCAGAATCCGAGGAATGGATTTCTCCATAAGCAGGTCATGTAGCCAGTTCGTGCTTATATTTAAATGAACCCCCATGTCATGCTGAGCATCATGATAATTTTGTCTTTCTTCTACGAGGTTCACCCCGGGATATGGGTAATAGAGTACTTCATAACTGTTCAGAAAAGGGAGTTCCCAATCCCCCAGTGGGGTCAGCCCAGAGGAAGTTCCTTAGTTTAGGGAGCAGCTATAAAACAGGGACAGTCATTTTGCAGGGTGTCCAGTGCTTGGAGAAGGACAGCATGTACCATCCCTGCTGTGGACAGAATCCTGGTCCTTGGGAAACCCCTCCCCATACATGGCTAACCATTGTCTCTGAGATATTGTACGTTTCTTTTCATCTCCCGGGCTTCCCCATACTCTGGAACTCCCTGCCGCAAAACATCAGACTTTCACCAACGGAGACCTTCAAGAAGAACCTGAAGACCCACCTCTTCCGACAAGCCTACAACCTGCAATGATCCTCAGTCTACTGAACCATCGCACGACCAGCTCTACCCTGTCCTAGTGTATTCTCACCCATCCCTACAGACTGTGAGCCCTCGCGGGCAGGGTCCTCTCTCCTTCTGTACTTGTGCGTCCCTTGTCTAGAACGTTTATTGTACCTGTCTATATTTTTCCCTTTTCATATGTAAAGCGCCATGGAATAAATGGCGCTATATAAATGTATAATAATAATAATAATCTTTCATACTTTTTATTTCATAATTGCTCCGTACATATTGTAATTTGTCTCCCTTGATAATATCTTGTATACTTTTGTAAACACTGCCTACTGTTTGGAGTAAAATATAAAATTACTAGCTTTGTTTCTTCTTGCTTTATAAACGTATCCTCACGACCTCTGTGCTAAATTAAGCCAATGCTACTGATTGGGGTTGGCTCCTGACCCGATATTCATAGAACCAGGAGCTTGGGGTGGCAAAGTGTGTTCTGGGGTATCTGGGAGACTCTAGCAGTGACAAACTGGGTTTGATAAGTGTATATCCCGCCTGGGAAGGGGATAGGTTATCACCCTCACTGCAGAGTGCCTGATAGCCAGTACACATCCAGGCGACCCGTCTGGCGATTACTTATCCTAGGTGCAGTTCCCTGACTGACCTGAGGGTAAGGGGGGCGCCAGAAAGCTGTAAGTTCCAAAACCGGAACTGGAAAGTTGGATCATAAATTCCCCTGAAAAAGGAACTGGGCAACAAAACATCCCCTGTTCGTTACATATTGGCGGCAGCGGTGGGATCATAAACCGTATCCCCCGTGCCCGTCCCTCACAGGAGGTCATGAATCTCTCATCTTCCGTCGTCCCTGAAGTCTGGACGGTAGGCCATGAATCTCTCACCTTCCGGCGTCCATGGATGCTGGACGGGAGGCTGCGAATCTCTCACCTTCCAGAGTTCTCGGAGGCTGGACAGGAGGCCGTGAATCTCTCACCTTCCGGTGTCCCAGAAGGCTGGATGGGAGGCCATGAATCTCACCTTCCAGCATCCCTAGAGGCTGGATGAGAGGTCATGAATCTCTCATCTTCCAGCATCCCTGGAGGCTGAACGGGAGGCCCCGCATCTCTCACCTTCCGGCGTCCCCGGAGGCTGAATGGGAGGCCATAAATCTCTCACCTTCTGGCATCCCTGGAGGCTGGATGGGAGGCCGTGAATTTTTCACCTTCGGCGTCCCCGGAGGCCCCGTATCTCTCACCTTCCAGCGTCCCCGGAGGCTGGATGGGAGGCCATAAATCTCTCACCTTCTGGCGTCCCTGGAGGCTGGATGGGAGGCCGTGAATTTTTCACCTTCCGGCGTCCCCGGAGGCCACGAATCTCTCACCTTCCAGAGTTCTCGGTGGCTGTGTGGGAGGCCGTGAATCTTTCACATTCCGGTGTCCCCAGCGGCTTTTGATCCCCCAGTGACGGAGCGACGTCATCTGAGCATCCGTTTTTCTCATCTTTATGTTGCGTAACTGTCTGACATCCGGCGTCTGTAAAGCCGTGTTCACACAGAGTATAAATACTGCAACAATCTGCTACGATTACTGCTGCATTTCTGCCTCTTACTCTAACGCGCGTCGGGGCAGATGTGCAGCCGCGGAGATTTATGGGGATTGTATACGAACATTTTCATTCTGCACTAAATAAAGTGACGATGGAACAAACAAGAGAAGAAGACCCCCAAACCGCACAGGTCACTGCGTCTAAAGACCCCCACCCACCGCTCGTGGAGGCATTGTGCCGATGGAGCAGGGTGCATTGCACAGGTGGAGCAGGGCGCATTACACAGGTGGAGCAGGGTGCATTGCACAGGTGGAGCAGGGCGCATTACACAGGTGGAGCAGGAAGCATTGCACAGGTGGAGCAGGATGCATTGTGGCATTGTACAGGTGGAGCAGGATCATGTACAGGGGAGCAGGTGCATTGCACAGTGGAGCAGGATGCTTGTAAGGTGGGCAGGTGCATTGACGTGGCAGGTCATTGTACAGGTGGAGCAGATCATGACAGTGAGCAGGTGCATTGTACAGGTGGAGCAGTGCATGTACAGGTGAGCAGATGCATTGTACAGGTGGCAGGTGCATTGACGTGGACAGGTGCATTACAGGTGAGCGGTGCATTGTACAGGGAGCGTGCATTGTACAGGGAGCAGGTGCATGTACAGTGGGCAGGGCATTGACAGGTGGACAGGTGCATTGCACAGTGGAGCAGATGCATTGCACAGTGGAGCAGATGCATTGACAGGTGGCAGGTGCATTGACAGGTGGAGCAGGTGCATGTACAGGTGAGCAGGGGCATTGTACATGGAGCGTGCATTGTACAGGTGGAGCAGGGCATTGTAAGGTGAGAGGATGCTGTACAGGTGGCAGATGCATTGTACAGGTGGAGCAGATGCATTGACAGGTGGGCAGTGCATTGCAGTGGAGCAGTGCATTGACAGTGGAGCAGGATGCATTGACAGGTGGAGCAGATGCATTGCCAGGTGGAGCAGTGCATTGTACAGGTGAGCAGGGTGCATTACAGGTGAGCAGTGCTTACGTGACAGCTAGTGCTGCATGCAGTGGAGGGATAAGTGGCAGGGCATGCGGAGCGATCATCGGAGCAGGTGTTAAGTGGAGGGATTACAGTGAGAGGTGTCAGTGGAGTCATGACAGGACAGCATTGACGTGGAGGATGCATTCGTAGTGCTTAGTGGCAGTGCTTACAGTGAGCAGTGGGCATGATTGTGAAGTGCGTGGAGTGACAGTGAGTGCATTGAGGAGTATGTAAGTGAGGTTCTACTCATGACAGGTGCGGTCGTTGGAGTGATTTAAGTGAGGTATTTAAGGGAGCGTGCATTGTCAGGTGGCAGATGATTGACGTGAGCGTGCTTCGTGCAGTGATAGTGAGCGGCATCGGGGACAGTGCATAAGGTGCGTGCTGTAAGGTGAGCAGTATTTACAGTGGGCGTGTGAGACAGGTGCATTGACAGGTGAGAGGTCATTTACAGTGAGCAGGCATGTACAGGTGGAGCAGGTGATGACAGTGAGCAGGTGCATTGTACAGGTGAGCAGGATGCATTGACAGTGAGCAGATGCATTCAGGGCAGATGCTACGGCAGATGCATTGTACAGGTGGACAGTGCATTGTACAGGGAGTGATTCAGGTGAGCAGTGCATGTAAGTGAGCAGGATCATTGTACAGGTGAGCAGGTGCATTGAAGGTGAGCAGTGCATTCCAGGTGAGCGTGCATTGTACAGGAGCAGGTGCATTGCGTGAGCAGTGATTGTACAGGTGGAGCAGGTCATGTACAGGTGAGCAGTGCTTACAGTGAGCAGGTGCATTCACAGGTGAGCAGGTGCATCAGGTGAGCAGTCATTGACAGGTGGGAGGTGATTGTACGGTGAAGTGCATGTACAGTGGGCAGTGCATTGTACGTGGAGCAGTATACAGGTGAGCAGGTGCTTGACAGGTGGAGAGTGCATGTACAGGTGAGCAGGAGCATTGACGGTGAGCAGGATGCATTACAGTGGACAGTGCATTGACAGGTGGAGCAGTGCATTGACAGTGGAGCAGGAGCATTGACAGGTGAGCAGGTGATTACAGGTGAGCAGGATTGCGACAGGAGCAGGTGCATTGTACAGGTGGAGCAGTGCATTGTACAGTGGAGCAGGGTGCATTGTACAGGTGGAGCAGGTGCATTGACAGGTGGAGCAGGTCATTGACAGGTGGAGCAGGTGCATTGTACAGGTGGAGCAGGTATTACAGGTGGAGCAGGTGATTGTACAGGTGGAGCAGGATGCATTGTACAGGTGGAGCAGGTGCATTGACAGTGGAGCAGGATGCATTGACAGTGGAGCAGGATGCATTGACAGGTGAGCAGGATGCATTACAGGTGGAGCAGGATGCATTGTACAGGTGGAGCAGGATGCATTGACAGGTGGAGCAGGTGCATTGCACAGGTGGAGCAGGATGCATTGACAGGTGGAGCAGGTGCATTGTACAGGTGGAGCAGGTGCATTGTACAGGTGAGCAGGATGCATTGTACAGGTGGAGCAGGATGCATTGCACAGGTGGAGCAGGATGCATTGACAGGTGGAGCAGGATGCATTGTACAGGTGGAGCAGGTGCATTGTACAGGTGGAGCAGGTGCATTGTACAGGTGGAGCAGGTGCATTGTACAGGGAGCAGGTGCATTGTACAGTGAGCAGGTGCATTGTACAGGTGGAGCAGGATGCATTGACAGGTGGAGCAGGATGCATTGTACAGGTGAGCAGGTGCATTGTACAGGTGGAGCAGGTGCATTGTACAGGTGGAGCAGGTGCATGACAGGTGGAGCAGGTGCATTGCACAGGTGGAGCAGGTCATTGTACAGGTGGGCAGGTGCATTGTCAGTGGAGCAGGGTGTTGTAGGGGAGACAGTGCATTGTACATGAGCAGGTCATTACAGTGGAGCAGGTGCAGACAGGTGCAGGATGCTTTCCATGACATCATTTACAGTGGAGCAGGATCATTGTCGGGCAGGTGATTGTACAGTGAGCAGGATGCATTTACAGGTGGAGCAGGATCATGACAGGTGGGCAGGATGCATGACAGTGGACAGGATGCATCACAGTGACAGATGCATTGTACAGTGACAGAGATTCACAGGTGGAGAGGTGCTTTACAGGGACATGCATTGACAGTGACAGATGCATTGTACAGTGGACAGTGATTGCACAGGTGGAGCAGGATCTTTAATCAGTCATTGTACGTGGCAGGTGATTGTCGGGCAGGATGCATTGACAGGTGGAGCAGGTGCATTGACAGTGAGCAGGTGATTGTACAGGTGGAGCAGGTGCATTGTACAGGGGAGCAGATGCATTGACAGGTGGAGCAGGTGCATTGACAGGTGGAGCAGGTGCATTACAGGTGAGCAGTCATTGACAGGGGAGCAGGTGCATTGTACAGTGGAGCAGGATCATTGACAGGTGGACAGGTGCATTGTACAGGTGGAGCAGGGTGCATTGTACAGGTGGAGCAGATGCATTGTACAGGTGGAGCAGGATGCATTGTACAGGTGGAGCAGGGTGCATTGCACAGGTGGAGCAGGATGCATTGTACAGGTGGAGCAGGTGCATTGTACAGGTGGAGCAGGATGCATTGTACAGGTGGAGCAGGATGCATTGTACAGGTGGAGCAGGATGCATTGTACAGGTGGAGCAGGTGCATTGCACAGGTGGAGCAGGTGCATTGTACAGGTGGAGCAGGATGCATTGTACAGTGGAGCAGGATGCATTGTACAGGTGGAGCAGGATGCATTGTACAGGTGGAGCAGGATGCATTGTACAGGTGGAGCAGGATGCATTGCACAGGTGGAGCAGGATGCATTGCACAGGTGGAGCAGGTGCATTGTACAGGTGGAGCAGGGTGCATTGTACAGGTGAGCAGGGCATGACAGGGCAGTGCATTGTACAGGTGGAGCAGGTGCATTGTACAGGTGGAGCAGGATGCATTGTACAGGTGGAGCAGGATGCATTGTACAGGTGGAGCAGGATGCATTGCACAGGTGGAGCAGGATGCATTGTACAGGTGGAGCATGGATGCATTGTACAGGTGGAGCAGGGTGCATTGTACAGGTGGAGCAGGGTGCATTGTACAGGTGGAGCAGGTGCATTGTACAGGTGGAGCAGGGTGCATTGACAGGTGGAGCAGGATGCATTGTACAGGTGGAGCAGGATGCATTGTACAGGTGGAGCAGGATGCATTGTACAGGTGGAGCAGGATGCATTGACAGGTGGAGCAGGATGCATTGCACAGGTGGAGCAGGATGGAGGTTGTGGCACGGAGATGGCAGCTCTGGCAGATGGGGTCTGTGGGGGCACAGCTCATGCTACACAGCCGGTTCTCCTCCCAGCATGCAGTGGGCAGGCAGCGGGGTGCAGTGCAGCTTTACCTCCCCCATACACTCCTCCACTCATCCTGTCTGGACACCTGAGGACACGATGTCTGGGCAGCTCTGATCATCACCTCCTGCCCCTTTAACCAGGAGTCCGCCTGCTGCTGCCAGCTCTGGGGGATCCAATGAGAGAGGGGTCTGACACAGATCTGCCTCTTCATTGGCTTACAGGAATGCCACTCATGAACCCTTTAAGAAACTATTGTGTCGGCTGACTATAAAGAATTCAGAGGGGGAGGAGCGTGCTCTTAAAGGGACACTGCACAATTTGTACTCTGCTACTGACATAGTATAGTATAGTGTCAGATTTCAGCTCTGAAGCTGCACAATGGTGAGTTCTGCCAATGAGTCTTCTCTAATTCATTTTCTAGGATTTTACTCTTTGGTCAGGATTGTGCGCCGCCTTCTCATTACAGAAAACTACAACTCTCAGCATGCACGCGCTGCCCGCCTGCTGGTCTTCTGATATTCCGCCTCTGTGCAGAACGATGGATTCTCAGATCCCCCTTACAGGACCACCATGCGGTCTGAGGCATTCACATCTGTAACTCCTTCTAGTCATGCACCAGGTGGGCTCAGGATGAGCATCTTCACATCACAGCATACACTTGTGGGAGGCCGTGCAGATCAGAGTCACAAGCCCCTACAGGGACGATGTGGGACAACGTGCGGATCAGAGGTACCAGCTCCTACAGGGACGTTGTGGGAGGCCGTGCAGATCAGAGGCACCAGCCCCTACAGGGACGTTGTGGGAGGCCGTGCAGATCAGAGGCACTAACCCCTGCAGGGACGATGTGGGACAACGTGCGGATCAGAGGTACCAGCTCCTGCCGGGACGTTGTGGGAGGCCGTGCAGATCAGAGTCACCAGCCCCTGCAGGGACGATGTGGGACAACGTGCGGATCAGAGGTACCAGCTCCTTCCGGGACGTTGTGGGAGGCCGTGTAGATCAGAGGCACCAGCCCCTACAGGGACGATGTGGGACAACGTGCGGATCAGAGGTACCAGCTCCTACAGGGACGTTGTGGGAGGCCGTGTAGATCAGAGGCACCAGCCCCTACAGGGACGTTGTGGGAGGCCGTGCAGATCAGAGTCACAAGCCCCTACAGGGACGATGTGGGACAACGTGCGGATCAGAGGTACCAGCTCCTACAGGGACGATGTGGGACAACGTGCGGATCAGAGGTACCAGCTCCTACAGGGACGTTGTGGGAGGCCGTGCGGATCAGAGTCACTAACCCTACAGGGACGTTGTGGGAGGCCGTGCGGATCAGAGTCACTAACCCCTGCAGGGACGATGTGGGACAACGTGTGGATCAGAGTCACCAGCCCCTGCAGGGACGATGTGGGACAACGTGCGGATCAGAGGTACCAGCTCCTGCCGGGACGTTGTGGGAGGCCATGCAGATCAGAGTCACAAGCCCCTGCAGGGACGATGTGGGACAACGTGCGGATCAGAGGTACCAGCTCCTGCCGGGACGTTGTGGGAGGCCGTGCAGATCAGAGTCACCAGCCCCTGCAGGACGATGTGGGACAACGTGCGGATCAGAGGTACCAGCTCCTTCCGGGACGTTGTGGGAGGCCGTGTAGATCAGAGGCACCAGCCCCTACAGGGACGATGTGGGACAACGTGCGGATCAGAGGTACCAGCTCCTACAGGGACGTTGTGGGAGGCCGTGTAGATCAGAGGCACCAGCCCCTACAGGGACGTTGTGGGAGGCCGTGCAGATCAGAGTCACAAGCCCCTACAGGGACGATGTGGGACAACGTGCGGATCAGAGGTACCAGCTCCTACAGGGACGTTGTGGGAGGCCGTGCAGATCAGAGGCACCAGCCCCTACAGGGACGTTGTGGGAGCCGTGCGGATCAGAGTCACTAACCCCTGCAGGGACGATGTGGGACAACGTGCGGATCAGAGGTACCAGCTCCTACAGGGACGATGTGGGACAACGTGCGGATCAGAGGTACCAGCTCCTACAGGGACGTTGTGGGAGGCCGTGCGGATCAGAGTCACTAACCCCTACAGGGACGTTGTGGGAGGCCGTGCGGATCAGAGTCACTAACCCCTGCAGGGACGATGTGGGACAACGTGGATCAGAGTCACCAGCCCCTGCAGGGACGATGTGGGACAACGTGCGGATCAGAGGTACCAGCTCCTGCCGGGACGTTGTGGGAGGCCATGCAGATCAGAGTCACAAGCCCCTGCAGAGACGATGTGGGACAACTTGCGGATCAGAGGTACCAGCTCCTTCGGGACGTTGTGGGAGGCCGTGCAGATCAGAGTCACCAGCCCTGCAGGGACGATGTGGGACAACGTGCGGATCAGAGGTACCAGCTCCTGCCGGGACGTTGTGGGAGGCCGTGCAGATCAGAGTCACCAGCCCCTGCAGGGACGATGTGGGACAACGTGCGATCAGAGGTACCAGCTCCTGCCGGGACGTTGTGGGAGGCCGTGCAGATCAGAGTCACCAGCCCCTGCAGGGACGATGTGGGACAACGTGCGGATCAGAGGTACCAGCTCCTGCCGGGACGTTGTGGGAGGCCGTGCAGATCAGAGTCACCAGCCCCTGCAGGGACGATGTGGGACAACGTGCGGATCAGAGGTACCAGCTCCTGCCGGGACGTTGTGGGAGGCCGTGCAGATCAGAGTCACCAGCCCCTGCAGGGACGATGTGGGACAACGTGCGGATCAGAGGTACCAGCTCCTGCCGGGACGTTGTGGGAGGACGTGCAGATCAGAGGTACCAGCTCCTGCAGGACGATGTGGGACAACGTGCGGATCAGAGTCACCAGCCTCTGCAGGGACATTGTGGGAAGATGTTAGGATCAGAGTCACCAGCCTCTGCTGGGACGTTGTGGGAGGACGTGCAGATCAGAGGCACCAGCCTCTGCAGGGACGTTGGGGAGGACGTGCGGAACAGAGTCACCAGCCTCTGCAGGGACGTTGTGGGAGGACGTGCAGATCACAGTAACCAGCCTCTGCAGGGACGTTGTGGAGGACGTGCAGATCACAGTAACCAGCCCCTGCAGGGACGTTGTGGAGATGTGCAGATCAGAGGCACCAGCCTCTGCAGGGACGTTGTGGAGACGTGCAGATCAGAGGCACCAGCCTCTGCAGGGACGTTGTGGGAGGACGTGCGGATCAGAGTCACCAGCCTCTGCAGGGACGTTGTGGGAGGACGTGCAGATCACAGTAACCAGCCTCTGCAGGGACGTTGTGGAAGATGTGCAGATCAGAGGCACCAGCCTCTGCAGGGACGTTGTGGGAGGACGTGCAGATCACAGTCACCAGCCTCTGCAGGACGTTGTGGGAGGACGTCCGAACAGAGTCACCAGCCTCTGCAGGACTTGTGGAGGCCGTGCAGATCAGAGTCACAAGCCCCTACAGGCGATGTGGGACAACGTGCGACAGAGGTACCAGCTCCTACAGGGACGTTGTGGGAGGCCGTGCAGATCAGAGGCACCAGCCCTACAGGACGTTGTGGGAGGCCGTGCGGATCAGAGTCACTAACCCCTGCAGGACGATGTGGGACAACGTGCGATCAGAGGTACCAGCTCTACAGGGACGATGTGGACAACGTGCGGATCAGAGTACCAGCTCCTACAGGGACGTTGTGGAGGCCGTGCGGATCAGAGTCACTAACCCCTGCAGGGACGATGTGGACAACGTGCGGATCAGAGTCACCAGCCCCTGCAGGACGATGTGGACAACGTGCGGATCAGAGGTACCAGCTCCTGCCGGGACGTTGTGGGAGGCCATGCAGATCAGAGTCACAAGCCCCTGCAGGACGATGTGGGACAACGTGCGGATCAGAGGTACCAGCTCCTTCCGGGACGTTGTGGGAGGCCGTGCAGATCAGAGTCACCAGCCCCTGCAGGACGATGTGGGACAACGTGCGGATCAGAGGTACCAGCTCCTGCCGGACGTTGTGGGAGGCCGTGCAGATCAGAGTCACCAGCCCCTGCAGGGACGATGTGGGACAACGTGCGGATCAGAGGTACCAGCTCCTGCCGGGACGTTGTGGAGGCCGTGCAGATCAGAGTCACCAGCCCCTGCAGGGACGATGTGGGACAACGTGCGGATCAGAGTACCAGCTCCTGCCGGGACGTTGTGGGAGGCCGTGCAGATCAGAGTCACCAGCCCCTGCAGGGACGATGTGGGACAACGTGCGGATCAGAGGTACCAGCTCCTGCCGGGACGTTGTGGGAGGCCGTGCAGATCAGAGTCACCAGCCCCTGCAGGGACGATGTGGGACAACGTGCGGATCAGAGGTACCAGCTCCTGCCGGGACGTTGTGGAGGACGTGCAGATCAGAGGTACCAGCTCCTGCAGGACAATGTGGGACAACGTGCGGATCAGAGTCACCAGCCTCTGCAGGGACATTGTGGGAAGATGTTAGGATCAGAGTCACCAGCCTCGCTGGACGTTGTGGGAGGACGTGCAGATCAGAGGCACCAGCCTCTGCAGGACGTTGTGGGAGGACGTGCGGAACAAGTCACCAGCCTCTGCAGGGACGTTGTGGGAGGACGTGCAGATCACAGTAACCAGCCTCTGCAGGGACGTTGTGGAGGACGTGCAGATCACAGTAACCAGCCCCTGCAGGGACGTTGTGGGAGATGTGCAGATCAGAGGCACCAGCCTCTGCAGGACGTTGTGGGAGGACGTGCAGATCAGAGGCACCAGCCTCTGCAGGGACGTTGTGGGAGGACGTGCGGATCAGAGTCACCAGCCTCTGCAGGGACGTTGTGGGAGGACGTGCAGATCACAGTAACCAGCCTCTGCAGGGACGTTGTGGAAGATGTGCAGATCAGAGGCACCAGCCTCTGCAGGGACGTTGTGGGAGGACGTGCAGATCACAGTCACCAGCCTCTGCAGGACGTTGTGGGAGGACGTCCGGAACAGAGTCACCAGCCTCTGCAGGGACGTTGTGGGAGGACGTCCGGAACAGAGTCACCAGCCTCTGCAGGGACGTTGTGGGAGACGTGCAGATCACAGTAACCAGCCCTCAGGGACGTTGTGGGAGATGTGCAGATCAGAGGCACCAGCCCTCAGGGACGTTGTGGGAGGACGTGCAGATCACAGTCACCACCTCTGCAGGGACGTTGTGGGGACGTGCAGATCACAGTCACCAGCCCTGCAGGGACGTTGTGGGAGACGTGCAGATCAGAGGCACCAGCCCTGCCGACATTGTGGGAGGACGTGCAGATCAGAGTCACCAGCCTCTGCAGGGATGTTGTGGGAGATGTGCAGATCAGAGGTCCAGCCCCTGCAGGGACCTGTGGGATGAAGTACTGATCAGAGGCACCAGCTCCTGCCCAAACTTGTGGGAGGACGTGGAATCAGAGTCACCAGCCCCTGCCAGACGTGTGGGAGACGTGCGGATCAAGTCACCAGCCCCTGCTGGGACATTGAAGGAGGACGCGGATCAGAGTCACCAACCCCTACAGGGACATTTTGGGAGAACGTGCAGATCAGAGGCACCAGCTCCTGCGGATGTTGTGGAAATCTGCGATCAGAGACACTAGCTCGTCGAACGTTGTAGGAGGACGTGCAGATCAGTTCCAGCCCTGCCAGGACGTTTTTGAGGACATGCGAATCAGAGTCACCAGCCCCTGCCCAGACGCTGAGGAGGAATGCGGATCAAGTCACCAGCCGCCTAGGGACGTTGAGGGAGGCGGCGATCAGAGTCACCAACCCCTCAGGATGTTTGGGACAACGTGCAGATCAGATTCACCAGCCCTGCCGACATTGTGGGAGGGACTCAAAGTCACCAGCCCCTGCAGGGAGTGTGGGACATGTGGATTAGAGTCACCAGCCCTGCAGGGACACACCTCTGCAGGGACGTTGTGGGAGGACGTGCGGAACAGAGTCACCAGCCCTGCAGGGGCGTTGTGGGAGGACTGCAGATCACAGTACCAGCCTCTGCAGGGACGTTGTGGAGGACGTGCAGATCACAGTAACCAGCCCCTGCAGGGACGTTGTGGGAGAGTGCAGATCAGAGGCACCAGCCTCTGCAGGGACGTTGTGGGAGGACGTGCAGATCAGAGGCACCAGCCCTGCAGGGACGTTGTGGGAGGACGTGCGGATCAGAGTCACCAGCCTCTGCAGGGACGTTGTGGGAGGACGTGCAGATCACAGTAACCAGCCCTGCAGGGACGTTGTGGAAATGTGCAGATCAGAGGCACCAGCCTCTGCAGGGACGTTGTGGGAGGACGTGCAGATCACAGTCACCAGCCCTGCAGGGACGATTTTGGGAGACGTCCGGAACAGAGTCACCCCTCTGCAGGGACGTTGTGGAGGACGTCCGAACAGAGTCACCAGCCTCTGCAGGGACGTTGTGGGGACGTGCAGATCACAGTAACCAGCCCTGCAGGGACGTTGTGGGAGACGTGCAGATCAGAGGCACCAGCCTCTGCAGGGACGTTGTGGGAGGACGTGCAGATCAAGTCACCAGCCTCTGCAGGGACGTTGTGGGAGGACGTGCAGATCACAGTCACCAGCCTCTGCAGGGACGTTGTGGGAGGACGTGCAGATCAGAGGCACCAGCTCCTGCCGGGACATTGTGGGAGGACGTGCAGATCAGAGTCACCAGCCTCTGCAGGGATGTTGTGGGAGATGTGCAGATCAGAGGTGCCAGCCCCTGCAGGGACCTTGTGGGATGATGTACTGATCAGAGGCACCAGCTCCTGCCCAAACATTGTGGGAGGACGTGGGAATCAGAGTCACCAGCCCCTGACCAGACGTTGTGGGAGGACGTGCGGATCAAAGTCACCAGCCCCTGCTGGGACATTGAAGGAGGACGCGCGGATCAGAGTCACCAACCCCTACAGGGACATTTTGGGAGAACGTGCAGATCAGAGGCACCAGCTCCTGCAGTGATGTTGTGAGAAATCATGCGGATCAGAGACACTAGCTTCTGTCGACACGTTGTAGGAGGACGTGCAGATCAGTCTCCAGCCACTGCTCAGACGTTGTTTGAGGACATGCGAATCAGAGTCACCAGCCCCTGCCCAGACGCTGAGGGAGGACATGCGGATCAAAGTCACCAGCCGCCTTTAGGGACGTTGAGGGAGGACGCGCGGATCAGAGTCACCAACCCCTACAGGGATGTTGTGGGACAACGTGCAGATCAGATTCACCAGCCCCTGCCCAGACATTGTGGGAGGACTCAAAGTCACCAGCCCCTGCAGGGATGTTGTGGGAGGACATGTGGATTAGAGTCACCAGCCCCTGCAGGGACATTTTGGGAAGACGTTTGGATCAGAGTCATCAGCCCCTGCCGGGACATTGTGGGAGGACGTGCAGATCAGAGTCACAAGCCCCTGCCGGGATGTTGTGGGAGCACTTGTGGATCTGTGTCCCAGCCCCTGCAGGGAGATTTTGGGAGATGTGCAGATTAGAGCCACCAGCCCCTTCAGGAACGTTGGGGGAGGACAAAGGGATCACAGTTACCAGCCTCTGCCGGGACATTGTGTGAGGACATGTGGATCAGAGGCACCAGCCTCTGCAGGGAAGTTGAGGGAGGACGTGGGGATAACAGTCACCAGCTCCTGCAGAGACTTTGTGAGAGAATGTGCGGATCAGAGACACCAACTCCTGTCGGGACATTGTAGGAGGATGTGCGGATCAGAGTCTTCAGCCCCTGCCGAGCCATTATGGGAGGACGTGCGGATCAAAGGTACCAGCCCTGCCGGGACATTTTGGGAGATGTGCGAATTAAAGTCAACAGCCCCTGCAGGGTGTGAGGGATGAAGTAAATGTCTCTCCCCTACTGAAATGTGACCCCACCCTTGGGATTCCACAGGATCATTGTTTTCTTTTAATTAAAACGCCAGGAAGAAGGTCTTTGAAGCTCTTAACACAAGGGTGTGAACTCTTCTGCAGCTACAGCAAGCTGAACTGACTGAAGCACATGGAGACACCGTGGCACAAGTCATAGCAAGGCTCTGAGGTATTGAATATGGAAAATGACCTATAATAACAATGCAATATCTCTGAGCCTAGCTGAGCACATAATCGGAATTGGCATTCTTACCCCCACAGGCCCATGCCCAGCAGCCACCTGTAGCACTCTGAGTTATTCAGTTATAAAGCATAGCTACCAGGAATTACATACCTTAGTCATATTTAGTCTCTATGCGCAGATAAAATCCAGCAGAACCCAGTAGCGGCGCCACCGACCCATTCAGAGCTTCGGGTGGAAAGTTATGGGCCATCCATGGTTCTGGACAGAAAATCATATTCTCAGAGTTGGGAGGAGAGAGGCTGCACAGCCCAGGGGTGGGAACAGAATGTGGGAGGGAATAGCCTAGGAGATATAAGACAGCCCATCTTTTTGGACTTAGTTTTCTACTGGCAGGAGGATCCGTTAGCTGACACAGACAGGATAGCCTGTAACTAAGATTTGGACCTGTGATCCATCAGCGACTCCCTGTGGTCACATGCTACATAACACGGTAATTGCAACCTATCTATGTCCTATGGAGAAAAACGGTGAATTGAGTCCAGCTGATTAAAAGACTAGCTTTATTGCAAAATGGTAAAAAATGTACCAATTACATATTATGGCACCCAGTACACGCAGCAACGCGTTTCGAACACATGCTGTGTTCTTTGTCAGAGCTCTGACAGCCAAAATCCAAGCCGAGGACTTCCCCTTGCTGGAGAAGGATGGAGACCTGTACTCCTTTCTGTGGGCCTTTGAGCGGACTTACCAACAGCACCATCTGGCCAAGTACCTGACCCTCCGTTTGAGGGGTAAGTCTCTGGAAATTTTGGGGTACTTACCTGCCGGGGAGAAACAGCACTATGAGAGCATCAAACAGGCCCTGATCCAGCAGTTCAACCTCACGCCAGAGTCTTACTGCAGGAAGTTCCGGAGCCTGCAAAAAGGCCCCAAGGACATGTGGGGCCAACCACATGTGGGCCCCTATGAGAGCTACAGAGCACTGGACCAAGGGTCTGGAGCTCACCACTGGCCAGGAGATCCAGGAAGCGTTTATCACGAAGCAATTCTTGTGGAACTGTCAGAGGACCTCCAGCAATACCTCCGTAACCAGAAACCAAAGGGGGCCGCTGCTACCGCTGCCCTGTCAGATGACTATGCCAATAACCGGGCCCCTGAAGCCAAGCGGGCCGCCACAGCACCTGGAGAGGGAGTAAGACTCATAATGCCCCTGTATCCCCAGCCCTTAGAATGCAAGGGGCGCCCCCTGTTTCCCTCTCCAGGCCAAGGGCAGAACCCAGGGGGTGTCACCTCTGCAACCAACCCAGACACTTCAGGGTCATGTGTCCCCAGCGCCCCAAGGCCCTGTCCTCATCCCCAAAACCGTCCCCTGTCGTGGGTGGGGGTGGTGGGAGGTCCCTTGACAATTACCAGCCCATCACCATAAACCACGCCACTGCTATGGGACTGCGGCACATCGGCGCCAAGATGACCCTTGTGCGGCCTGAGATGGTGTCCCCCCAGGACTTGATATCCATAAAATCTCTTGCCATCTCTGGTATTGGAGGCGTTGAACCTGCGCTGCCCGTCACCAGGGTTCATCTGGACTGGGGCGCCGGGAGGGGAATGAGGGAAGTGGGAGTGCCGGCAAATATTCCCGCGAATGTTTGACTTGGGACAGATTTGGGGTGGCTAGAGTCACAGTATGTGGCTACTGAGACCCCAAGTCCTAGTCCCCCACTGTGTCTTGATTTGTCTACTGCTAGTAATGTTGTAAATGTGTTGCCTGTTCCTTCTGCGTCAAGGGGGAGGTGGGAGCTGAGAGTCACTCCTGTGCTGACAGGACGCATGCTGCGCGCAGATGAGACAACCAGAAGACACAGGAAGGTGTGAGAATGCCCCCAGGTGTGATGAGACAGTGTGCTCTGGAGGGAGAGGTAGGGGGCAGGAAGCTGCAAGGCCAGAACCAGAGTTGGTGGGAGGGGTTGCCGCAGGGATTGTGGGGCCCCTAGATGAGTCCAAACTGCTGGGTTCTGAGCAGCTGCAGGAAGGGGAACATGCCAATGGGGTTGCGGCTGTCACAGGAGAGGTGGAGCTTCCAGGTAAGGCCCACACCCGGGATGCCAGGAGACCAGGTTGGTCCAGCTGACTTAGTGACTTGTGTGGAAGCCGAGGGGAGGCAGGCACTACCCAGGGTTACAGTGGTCGTGGCTGCTGTCACCAGGAGTGGGAGTGCTGGAGCCCAAGGAGCCTCACGGAGGTCCGACAGCCTTCTTACTTCCGACCAAGTGGCAGCTGGGCCAGAGGGAGGCCTGGGGACGGGTCCCAGGGAACTGACAGAAGACGTGGCAGTTTCGTAAAATCTTGCCACATCTAGTCAGGGGTTTCAGGCAGCGTTTGAAGCCGACAACAGCCTGAAGGCCCTTAAGGAGCAGGCGGCACAGCCTTTACAGACTCGGACCTCAAGCGGGTGGTCTGGGACCTGGGACGGCTGTACCGGGTGTCGGTTCAGCAAGAGTCACCAGAGGTGTGGCCTAGGGACCGACAGTTAGTGGTACCCTATCCGTTCTGTGTGGAGTTGTTGCGGATCGCACGAGGTTCCGATGGCCGGACACTTAGGGATCGCTAAGACTAAGGCCAGACTATCCTAGCATTTCTACTGGCCTGGAATGAGGACCGAGGTGATAGCCTATTGCCGTTCGTGTGACACCTGTCAGAGAGTGGGGAAGGCGGGGCCATGCCCCTACGCCCCACTGGTGCCATTGCCAATCATTGATGAGCCTTTCAGGAGGGTGGCTGTGGATCTCATAGAACCGCTGTCCGTTCCCAGCCGCTCTGGGAAACGCTACATACTAACAGTAGTGGATTATGCCACCCGGTACCCAGAAGCAGTAGCCTTGTCGTCCACTCGGGCCACCACTTTACTGGAGATTTTCTCCAGAGTGGGATTTCCCCAGGAAATGCTCACCGACTGAGGGACCCAGTTCATGTTGCAGCTGATGGAGGACATTTGTAAGCAAATACAGGTGCAACATCTGGTGGCTAGCCCATACCATCCGCAGACTAATGGTCTTTGTGAGCGGTTCAATGGCACCCTCAAGCAGATGCTTAGGATTTTGGTTGACTCCCATGGGAGCAACTGTGAGCGGTACCTCCCTCACCTACTATTTGCCTACCGGGAGGCTCCACAGGCCTCAACGGGCTTCGTCCCCTTTGAATTGTATGGGCGGCATTTACAAGGGCCCCTTGCTCTGGTGAAAGAGGCATGGGAAGGAGCCTTGGCCACTCCTGGAGTGTCGGTTGCTGAGTATGTCGTGCGCTTCCGGGACAAAATGACTGCCTTGCTACGGCTGGTGCAGGACAATATGGCCCAAGCTCAGGCTGACCAGAAGCGCTGGCACGACTAGAATGGTTGTGAATGGACCTACCAGGTGGGTCAGAAAGTGTGGATACTGGACCCCGTACCACAGGACAAGCTTCAGGCAGCCTGGGAGGGCTCATATCTCATGCCCCAGCGGCTCAATGACATCACGTACCTGGTCACCCTAGACCACACCCGTGGAAGGAGGAAGGCCTTCCATGTGAAGATGATGAAGGCCCATCATGAGCGGGAGGCCTGCACCCTCCATGTGTGTAACCTTCCCGATGAAGGAGAGGCCGAAACCCTCCTGGATCTGCTCACCCAAGCCAAGGCGGGTGGCTCCATTGAGGATGTAGAGGTTGGCCACCAGCTCTCTGAGGACTGACGGCCCCAGCTGGCGGATACTCTATGCCACTTCCAGGAGCTGTTCGGCAGCCTTCCCAGAAGGACCGAGTTGGCTGTCCATCACGTGGACACTGGGGATTACCCCCAATCTGGCGGTCAGCATATCGGGTCTCTCTCGAGGTGCAGCAGCAGATGCGCCAGGAGATTGATGAGATGCTGAAGATGGGGGTGATCCATGCATCCAACAGTGCGTGGGCATCGCCCTTAGTCCTCGTCCCCAAAAAGGACCGAACAACCCGGTTCTGCGTGGACTACCAGGGGCTCAATGCTGTCATGGTCACCGATGCGTTCCCTATGCCACGCATCGATGACCTGCTCGATCAGTTGGTCGGGGCTAAGTACCTGACCTTCATGGATCTGAGCCGGGGATATTGGCAGATCCCTCTGACTCCCAAGGCCCGGAACGCTCTGCCTTTATCACCCTGTTTGGACTGTACGAGTCCACCGTGATGCCATTCGGCATGAAGAATGCCCCTGCCACTTTTCAGCGGATGGTCAACACGCTGCTCCAGGGTCTTGACGGGTACGTGGCTGCGTACCTGGTCGATATTGCCATCTCCAGTCCCATATGGGAGGATCACCTAGAGAGCATCTGACACAGGTGCTTAGGCAGATCCACCGGGCAGGTTTGACCATCAAGCCAGAAAAGTGCCAGCTGGGCATGAGCGAGGTCATCTACCTGGGTCACCGGGTAGGCGGGGGGGTTCTGAAGCCAGATCCCGGGAAAGTGGACCAAGGAGAGATTGCGAGAGTGCGCTCGGGGGAGCACAGGAATGTGTTGCCCCATGGTGCCCTGTAAAGCGGGGAGGTGTGAGGCATGAAGTAAATGTCTCTCCCCTCCTGAAATGAGCTCCCACCCTTGGGATTCCACAGAATCATTGTTTTCTTTTAATTAAAATGCCAGGAAGAAGCTCTTTGAAGCTCTTAACACAAAGGTGTCATGAACTGGGGGTGTTTGGTTGCCTCCAGTTCATCAGGGGATTTATTATATATCATTTTCCAGTTCCGGTTTGGAACTTGCAGCTCTCTGGCGCCCCCTTACCCTCAGGTCAGTCAGGGAGCTACACCTAGGATAAGTAGTCGCCATAAGGGCCGCCTTGCTGTGTATTGGGCACACTGCAGTGAGGGCGGTATGAATATCCCCAATCTCAGGGGGGAAAAACCCATATAACCCTCCGTCTGTCACTGCCAGAGTCTACCAAATACCCCAGAACACACTTTGCTGCCACCAGCTTCTAGTTCTTATATTAAAATCAATAATGGGTCAGGAGCCAACCCAACAGTAGCGTAGTTTTAGCACGGAAGACGTGGGGGGTACGTTTAGAGCAAGGAGAACAAAGCTAGTAAAGTTTGAGTTTTACTCCAAAAAGAATAGGCAGTGTTTACAAAAATATAAAAAGATGTTACAAATGAGAAAATTACAATATATACAAGCAATTACCAAATAAAATGGATTAAAGATGAGGGAACTTACATATTTCAATCAATGATATGCCATATGGAGAAGGGGGAGGGGAACTTCCCGGTGGCAGGTCAAAATGCACAGCTTACTACAGCTGATCACCAGGCAGAAAGACCACTACCTAATTGGGCTTCATAACCTTATACCCTCTGTCCCATGACATCACTATGGAATGTACTCCCCTTTTCAGAAGTTACCAAAACCTTATGTGAACCATAACTCTGGCTGCAAGGCTCGTAGGATGATGGCAGGACTATAATTTTTCTTATTATGAAATTAGCTTTCTATTAAGTCCACGCATGGAGTGTCTGTGTAGCTCGGTCGGGTTCAAATCCCTTTCTCGGCTCCAGTTGGATGACGAAATTTCAAAACCCACCGGTGGGCAGCTCTACTAATACAGATGCCAAAACTGTAAGCTTTCCACCTCTATGATTAATCGGTGCTATGATATTTAAGTTAGCAAGGACAAAGAAGTCTTGGTTTGCCATGTGTTTCAGAACGGCTTTCAATTAGTTTAGGATCATAAAACTACTCAGTGGGGCTGCTGGCACACTGGATTCACATTACAGCTGTATAGCAGGGGAAAGGGAGGGGGCCTGGAATCACACACATGTGTGGAGCCCAGCTGTGACTGAATCCACATCTTCCAGAGGGGTGCACTGACAGAAGATCCCACTAGAGGTCATTAATCACATTCACACATGCAGCTTGCCTGAGGAGACCATTAGAGGGAGCTGTGTAAGACGTATAAAAACCAGAGTTAGTTTCAGTTTGTCTCAGAAGAGAAAAGAAAGAAAGAAAGAGAGACAGATCTCAGATCTCCTTAAGACACCAGAGGAGAGAAGTGCAGAGCTGTCCAGTCAGTTCAACTTGAGTAAGTGGAGGCTAGTACGAGTGAGAAGGAATCACTTTAGCCTAGTCAGAGCTGAATCTGAAGTATGCTCAGTGGAAAGCGTGCCGACGCTTAGAGAGCGGCGAAGAGGCAGCTCGCCAACTGCCAGCGTGTGTGATAATAGGAGGACCTAGATAGGTCGAAGGCGAGTGGAAGTTAATGAGACCGAGGAGCCTTAATAGCTCATCTCAGCAAGTATACTCGGACGCCGGAGTCCGAGCCTACAGGGATCTCCACGACCCATTAGGAGAACACCGGAGTTCCTGGAGGACTACAAGTCCCAGGAGTACCACCGAGCTGATACGTAGCAGGATCAGGAGGACGGAGTCCGGCTCGGCCGGGCCATCAATGACCCTGTCCTTTCAGAGAGAAGATCCAATAACAAAGTCAGCCAGGTACAAGACAGAGGCTAAGCTAGGCCCAGCTACACGCAGGCCAGAACTTATTACAAAAAGGCAGAAAACAGGAGGCCACACACCTATCAAGTGGAGGAGTCTGGATGTGCACCCTTCACCCTACAGTGCTCCGGGACATCTCTGCAAAATCTACAAGTAAAGGTATGAAAAGAGACTGAACCGTGTGTCACTGCTTATTTGCCTGCACCCTGCAACACCATAGACTTCAAGGGAAAAGTCTCGCCTGTGGGAGACTCACCATCTTGCTGCCCCATAACATCCCCTTAGAAGATCCATATTGCAGCGCTGGTCAAATTGATCAGATACCACAGGTGGCGTCACGAACTAATCTTTATAATCCTGTTGTGAGTGGGCTTGGGATGAGTTCTGAGCAGAGGCTCCTCTGGTGGTTACAAGCGGTGCTGGTCTGTCCAGTGAAGATTGTGAGGATTGGGAATCAGGTGTTACTGACTGGTCTTATATAAGGGAGTCACCTTCCCATCAGGGTTGCCGGTGATCAATTGTTCTGGTCTCTATCCTTGATTCCTGTTTCCCTTGTAGCCTGCTGTGTCGTTTCTGCATCTCCTGCTAACAGATAAGACATTTTCTTCTTTTTGTTTTTGTGCTTGATTTTTGCATTTTGTCCTTTACTTCTGTGGGGGCCTTCAGGGTCCCCTCCGGGGGCTTTTGCCCTCTCAGTTTAGTTCAGCCACTGATGTTTGTACTTTTGCTTTTTCCAGTTTTTTTTCAGTGGCTGCTGTTTTGATTTTGTTACACCAGAGAACTAATTTAGGTGGTAGAGGTCGTGTGATCTCAGGTGTTTTTGAAATTAGTAGAGTTGGTGCATTTCAGGGTTTTCTGGGATTGCAGTAAGTACCCTTCCTATCCTTTTCTATTTAGTTAGTTTGGGCCCCAACGTTTGCTCATACTATTTTCTGTCTGTGTCAGTATTTCTTCTTGTCTAACCGCCATTACATGTTTGGGGGCTTTCTATTATCTTTGGGGTTCTGCTCCGGGGCAGATAGCTTTCCTATATCTATCTTTAGGTGTAGTTAGTTTCTCAGGCTGTGACGAGGCGTCTAGGACCAACGTAGGAACGCTCCACGGCTGCCTCTAGTTGTTGTGGTTAGTCAGGGTACTGCAATCTCATAGATTCCAACTGCTCTGGTGTATTGCCTTTTTTGCCTGCACTCCTCAGCTACCGAAACATAACATAATCCCCTGTAAATATCCCCCATTGCATGACCGCCCAGGGCCACGGACCGAGCTCTGCTGCCAGTGACATCCCCATAGACTTCCATGGGCTCGGTGCCGAGTGTCCCATAGCCCTGGTACCCACATGTGGTGCGCGTCACATGCAGCTATGAAGGAGGGGAGGAGCTGCAATGGGGATCATGACTGGGCATGTCATTCACAAAACCAAGGAGATGTATCAGAGCTCGGTATGTGTGACCAGCACAGATTACAATAAGTCATATTTCCTGACCAAAGGTGTGAACTCTTCTGCAGCTACAGCAAACTGAACTCTTTTGCCTGACTGAAGCACATGGAGACAACGTGGTACAAGTCACAGCAAGGCTCTGAAGTATTGAATCTGGAAAATGACCTATAATAATATATAATTGGGGGAGAGAGGCTGCACAGACCAGGGATGGGAGCAGAGTGTGGGAAGGAATAGCCTAGGAGATATAAGGCAGTCCCTCTTTTTGAACTTAGTTTTCTACTGGCAGGAGGAGCCGTTAGCTGACGTAGACAGGAAAGCCTGTAACTAAGATTTGGACCTGTGATCCATCGGCTCCTCCCTGTGGTCACATATGCTACATAACATGGTAATTGCAACCTATCTATATCCTACCTTTGTACTACACTCTTGACTGCATACTTGTATATTATTCTGTAAATTCTGTATATGCCTTGTGGTATAATGACTAATGTGGCACCTAGGGGGCGCTGTATAAGTTGCTCAAATTATGCCTGGAGGCATGAGAGAGATGGGAAACCAGTCCCTGGTATGGAGATAAACGGAAAGTATGTGTCGCAGAGCTATTCTGTGCTGTAGGTCAGTAAAGTTGTTCTGGGACTTATAGTCCCATAAGAGTTCTGATTCTTGTTAAGGGTGAACCTACAGGGTTAGCTTGTGAGCTGGGTGGGACATGCTAACCACACATACACCGCCCACTGGTGGTGGGAGAATGAATGGTACATACTGGTGATTGTATGTGGTGAAGGACCTGTGATGAGGTCATGAACACGTGACCAGACCATGTGCTTCATACCTTGGCTTGGGGAGTGGCTACAGGTATGAAAGGCAGTGCTGGGCACATGGAGTGGAGATCGTGGTGGAGACTGGGAAATGTCTCTGTAGTCTGTCTCAAGGGATTCTGTCTGAGACTGGGAAGTGTCTCAAGGGAGTCTGGCTGAGACAAGTGGAGAGTGTGTCCTGCACAGGGCTGCCTGGAAGGTTCCTGGAAGGTCTGTCGGTGTTGGATCGTATTCCTGGAAGCACGTGGTGAGACTTGGAAGTTGGTGGCCGGGGTTTTGGACTGGGGTCCTGAATAGCACCCGGACAGGACACGTGTGTGCGGAGCCTGTGACGGTCCCACACTGAGAACCAGGCGGTTCTATTGAGTTTGGCTGGAGTTAGCCTGGAAGTGACTTTCTGTTACTGTGTGTCGGTGAGCACCGGAAGCGGGTCCAGATCACCCGGGAAGGCACCTGGCGGTCCCTGCTGGCTTGCAGCCGCTTAGTCAAGCCTGTCCCATGCAAGGGTGAGTCTGAGACCAGTAGTTGCAAAGATGGAATGCATTTATGTTTTGTCATGTTGTTGTTACCTGGTCTTAAAGAGACAGTAAACCGTTATTTTTGGACTTAATGCCTGTGTGTTGCCTCATTACTGCGTGCCCGGCCTCGACCTACCAGAGCGAATCCCTACAATTGGTGCTCGAATGCGGGCATACGCAGTGAGGTCAGGCTGTTTTTTTTGTGGATGTTTTTTTTCTCTGTATAACAAATGACCAGGTGAAGACGTCTGGCTGTAACCCGGTGGGGTTGCGAAGGTGACAAGCGGCTGGCTGTGACTCGTGGGGTCACGAAGGTGACAAGCGGCAAGACAGTGCAGCGGAAGCAAGCAGAGTCTTGTGGTAGCAGGAGCTACAGTGACTTGCAGCAAGAGGTTCTGCAGGAGCTGCAGTAACAGCCACAGCAGCTTATGAGTAACATCTGGAGGTGTTGGGGGTTTGTGGCTGTACCGGAAGCGGCGGCAGTACCAGCAGGAGCTGGTGTGGTGTAATAGGACAGTGTGAACCAGGTCACACAGACTCTTAAAGGGCCAGTAACAGCCCAAAAGAAATAAAACTGTACTGAGGGGGTTGTGCCTAAGAAAACTGTGGGGGAGTCCACAGGGTGTATCCCAGAGTGGGGTGGTGGCCAAAAAGGGGCGGTAACCCACCAGCAGGGATGGGAGGTAAAAAGGGGGTGAACTGTCCGGAGATGGAGAGCACGGTAAAAATGCTTGTGGAGGCCGTGCGACAGCAACAGCAGGCTATGCAGCAGCAGCAGGCTATGCAGCAGCAGCAAGCTATGCAGCAGCAGCAGGCTATTCAGCAGCAGCAGGCTATGCAGCAGCAGCAGACTATGGAGCAGCAGCAGATATTTAATCGACAGCAACAGGAAACCAACAGTCTACTGATGCAGCACATCACTGCGCCGCAGACAGCTGGGGCTGCCCAGGGATGCCGGTATGTCCGGCGAGTGGGGCGTGCAGCGATTCCAGAAAGGGAGACATCAGAGGATGTCGGGGTGTACCTGGAGGGGCAGCCGAACGGTTGCCAGGCGAAAATATATGTGTGTCCAATTTATCTTATGAACTATCCACCTGGAGTAAGGCTACGGGGTTGTGACCTGCCGATAGATAATGAGGATATGGTTGGCCTGATCGACCTGGGGAGTCCGGTGACGTTAGTGAGAGTTGCACCTAAGGGGTCTCAAATACCCGGTAGAAAGGTCGGGGTCACTTGCATTCATGGGAACACTAAGGAGTATCCCGTGGCCGCAGTAACCGTGGGGACAGGCTGGGACATGAGGGAACAGGAGGTCGCTATAGTCCCAAATTTGGTGTGTCCCGTAGTTATAGGTCGAGACTCTGAACTGTTTTCCGACTTGCAGGAGGAGGGAGATCGCTCTACTGTTGGGATGGTGGGTATTAGTACGGCGACACCTACCAAAGTGGACGGGTCTGACCAACTCAGTGACTTAGCAGACGGTGACACCAGCGGAAAGGGTGCGTTTACCCAACTGACAGACCTGAAGTCTCTTGACGGGTGCCAGGAGGGGGGTGACTCAGACTCCGAGGGTGACTGTGACTCTAAGTTAGAAAAGGAGTACAGTAAGGAAGGCCCCCACCAGGAGGGAAAATCCTCCCGTCGTGGGAAACGTAAAGGGCGCAAAGCGCCGGAACACAATGTATGTACTGAGGATGGTAATAAAGAAAAATCTATGACTGATGTGTTAGTGCAAGATGTGAGTACTCTTCCAGACACTGAAGAGCTGAAGAGTGTAGAGCTCGCTGAAGGTACGAAGAGTCAAGAGGGGCCTAAGGATGACCGGGCCGAGCCTCAAGAAAAGTTGAAGGGGTCGAATACGGAAGTCGCCGACGCCATACAGTTGGAGCAGATGCGCCACCTGGAGGCCGAGGTTGCGGCCATAAAGCGGAACATCGCTAAAAAGTTGTCTGGTGAGAAGCAAAGGGCTGCTGAACTAGAGACCCTTAAAGAGCAGATCGAACAAGAAAAGGCCCTGAGACAAACGGCCGAACAAAGAGTGGATGAGCTAAAGAGGGAAGTCTCTGAGCTCAGAGGTCACTTGTCCACGTGGCAAAGTGGGAATAAGGCCATCAGGGAATATGTGATTGCGCTGGGAGAAGCAGTAAGAGGTCTTCTGCAGGAGGAGAAGTTGGTGGGTGAAAATTTACAGTGGCTGTGCCCAAGTGATAACCAGGCGGAAGTGCCAGTGCCCATCTTGACAAGGGGTCGTGAAGAACGTGAGTCTCAGGAAGAGGAGAAGGCTTCACTCTTTAGGTGTGTGATAAAGGTACCTGCAGACATGCGAGAAGCCTGTGCCAGTGAGGGGGTGCATGAGGCCTTTAAAAAGGCGGTAAAAGCTGATAGTGTGAACTGGGCACCAGAGACGAACCAGTTGGTGATCCTGGCAGAGGGGGAAGACACAGGGAAGCTAGTGGCTGTCCTGAAGGATATGCATCTGCAGTGTCTGATTATGTTAAGTAACATGAAAGCCGCTCAACGTCTGGAGCAGGCCAAGGAAGATCAAAATCGGCTGGGTTTGGCAGAATAGGTAATTCCGGTACCCAGAAATCTGGTGGGGAGAGTCGTCGGAAGACTTGGAAAAGTGATGCAGGAGATGGTGGATAAATCCGGTGTAAGGAGAGTGAGGATTCCAGCTGATGGCGAGATCAAGGTGGCTGGAGAAGACATGGTTCCATTAATTGGTGTGGGCTCAGTGGAGAGCCTGAAGAACATCCGAACGCTCCTGGAGTATATAGTGACGTATCTACGAGAAGTAGAGCAGCTGATCTCAGGAAGAAAGCAGATGAAGGAACAGCTGCAGGAATTAAAACAAAGACGAAGACGGCTTCCATCCCAATATATAGAGAAACAAGAGGCTTCTCTGGGGACTGGCAGTAGACGAGCTGAAACACTGAGGGGTAGAGATGACGATTCGGTTAGCTCAGGGCTGAGTGACCTAAGTGTGAGACCCGGTGGCGGACAAAGAGATAGAGAGTCCGACTCAGATCAACCAGTGAGCTTGACTGGACGATGGACTCAGGACCGCAATAACCGTAGGAGACGGTACTGGAGAGGTCTGGTGACACCGAGGGAAAAACAAGGCCGACATTCTGACCGCTGGGGGCAGGGGAGGCCTGACCAAGAGGTAATATTGCAGGATGCCCAAAATCGACTGAGACGGTCTCCTCGACTGGTAGGGCAAGATGACATGGGTGACCTGTCCCGGGGTCCTCGGGTTGAAACAGGTGTTCAACCTAACAAGTTTGAACAGAGGGGGAAGGTATGTGGTATAATGACTAATGTGGCACCTAGGGGGCGCTGTATAAGTTGCTCAAATTATGCCTGGAGGCATGAGAGAGATGGGAAACCAGTCCCTGGTATGGGGATAAACGGAAAGTATGTGTCGCAGAGCTATTCTGTGCTGTAGGTCAGTAAAGTTGTTCTGGGACTTATAGTCCCATAAGAGTTCTGATTCTTGTTAAGGGTGAACCTACAGGGTTAGCTTGTGAGCTGGGTGGGACATGCTAACCACACATACACCGCCCACTGGTGGTGGGAGAATGAATGGTACATACTGATGATTGTATGTGGTGAAGGACCTGTGATGAGGTCATGAACACGTGACCAGACCATGTGCTTCATACCTTGGCTTGGGGAGTGGCTACAGGTATGAAAGGCAGTGCTGGGCACATGGAGTGGAGATCGTGGTGGAGACTGGGAAATGTCTCTGTAGTCTGTCTCAAGGGATTCTGTCTGAGACTGGGAAGTGTCTCAAGGGAGTCTGGCTGAGACAAGTGGAGAGTGTGTCCTGCACAGGGCTGCCTGGAAGGTTCCTGGAAGGTCTGTCGGTGTTGGATCGTATTCCTGGAAGCACGTGGTGAGACTTGGAACTTGGTGGCCGGGGTTTTGGACTGGGGTCCTGAATAGCACCCGGACAGGACACATGTGTGTGCGGAGCCTGTGACGGTCCCACACTGAGAACCAGGCGGTTCTATTGAGGAGTTTGGCTGGAGTTAGCCTGGAAGTGACTTTCTGTAGGACTGTGTATCCACCAGATTTCTGCACAACACAACTGATGGTCCCAACCCCATTTATAAGGCAAGAAATCACACTTATTAAACCCGACAGGGCCCACCAGTGAAGTGAAAACCATTTCCCGTGACTACCTCTTGAAGCTCATCAAGAGAATGCCAAGAGTGTGCAAAGCAGTCATCAAAGCAAAAGGTGGCTACTTTGAAGAACCTAGAATATAAGACATATGATGCCTTCAGTGTGAATGTACAATTTTCATAGTCATGAAAATGCAGAAAAATCTTTGAATGAGGTGTGTCCAAACTTTTGGTCTGTACTGTATATATCCCCAGCCTGAACTGGTGATATATATAACTCCTCACTGGGAGCGCCTCAATAACTCGTACCTATAAGGGAAGCCTTTCCGGCTACTATTTGCCCTCGGTGCAGTTCCCTGACTGACCTAGGGCAAGTGGTGGTGCCAGAAATCCGATCCCTGCTGGGTCCTTCTCTCCCCTCCCCCGAGGTGAGCGAAGTCGAAACCCCCTTCCTCTATGCAATCCCTCACACATGGATGTTGTGGGAGGACGTGCGGATCACAGTCACCAGCCTCTGTAGGGACATTGTGGGAGGATGTGTGGATTAGAGGCACCAGCCCCTGCAAGGATGTTGTGGGAGGATGTGCGGATCAGAGGCACCAGCTCCTGCCAGGACGTTGAGGGAAGATGTGTGGATCAGAGGCACCAGCTCCTGCTGGGACATTGTGGGAGGATATGCGGATCAGAGGCAACAGCTCCTGCTGGGACATTGTGGGAGTACGTGCGGATCAGAGACACTAGCTCCTGCCGGGACGTTGTGGGAGGCCATGCAGATCAGAGGCACCAGCTTCTGCCGGGACGTTGTGCGAATTAGAGGCACGAGCCCCTACCGGGACGTTGTGGGAGGACATGCGGATCAGAGGCACCAGCTTCAGCAAGGATGTTGTGGGAGGACCTGCGGATCTGAGTCACTAGCCCCTGCGGGGACTTTGTGGGAGAATGTGTGGATTAGAGGCAACAGCCACTGACAGGACATTGTAGGAGAACATGCGGATCCGATCTGCCAGCACCTGTTGGGAAGTTGTGGAAGGATATGTGGATCAGAGGCACCAGCCCCTGAAGGGAAGTTGTAGGAGGATGTGCATATTTGATCCCTGATCCACAAGCCCCTACTGGGACGTCGTGAAAGGACGAGTGGGTATGAGGCACCAGCTCCTGTTGGGCCGACGTGGTGGTAGGACATGAGGATCAGAGGCACCAGCCCCTCCTTGGATGTTGGAGGACATGCTGATCAGAGCCACTAGCATCTGAAAGGATGTTGTGTGAGGATGCGTGGATCAGAGGTACCAGCTAGTGCCAGTACATTGTGGGAGGACATGCAAATCAGAGGCACCAGCCCCTGGAAGGACGTTGAGGGAGGACAGAGGGGATCACGGTCACTAGCTCTGGCTGGGATGTTGTGGGAGGATGTGCGGATCAGCATCACCAGCTCCTGCTGCAAAATTATGAGAGGATGTGAGGATCAGAGGCACCAGACCGTCCTTTGATGTTGTAGGAGGACATGCTGATCAGAGGAACCAGCGCTTGCAAGGATGTTGTGGGAGGATGTGCGGATCAGAGGCACCAGCTCCTGTCAGGACGTTGTGGGAGGACATGCATATCAGATGCACTAGCCCCAGCAGGGATGTTGAGGGAGGACGAGGGGATCACAGTCACCAGCTCCTGCTAGGACACTGTGGGCGGTCGTGCGGATTAGGGACAACAGCCACTGACAGAACATTGTAGGAGAACGTGTGGATCCAATCTGCCAGCCCCTGTTGAGTTGTGGAAGGATGTGGATCAGAGGCCCAAGCCCCTGAAGGGAAGTTGTAGGAGGGTGTACAGATCTGATCTGCCAGCTCCTGCTGGGACGTTGTGGGAGGATGTGCGCATCAGAGTCACCAGCCCTGTTGCAACGTGGTGGGAGGACATGCTGATCAGACGCACCAGCATCTGCAAGGATGTGGGAGGATGTGCGGATCAGAGGCATCAGCCCCTGCATGGACGTTGAGGGAAGACGGGGGGATCACAGTCACCAGCTCCGGCTGGGACGTTGTGGGATCACGTGAGGATCAGAGGCACCAGCCCCTCCTTGGATGTTGTGGGAGGACATGCTTATCAGAGGCACCACGGCCTGCAAGGATGTTGTGGGAGTGTCAGGATAATATGAATTATTTCCTAATATCTCAGGTATCCATCCAGAGGTGCCTGTTGCCTCTCCTTGATTTGTGAAAGAAAAGCTCACAAACATCCCCCTCGCAGCTGCAGCCCCCTGCCTCTGGCTCTGTGAAATTCTATCCACTCCCCCCCTCCCTTCAGCAGTATGGTCACTTTTATTACCCTGGCCAGTTATATGCGGTTTTTCCCTCCATGATTTACTTTGTCTATTCCAGGTCGAATTTAATAACACACAATAATCCTAGAGGCAGAAAAAATATATTTCCAGAATCTGTATAATTAGGGCTACGCACGGCATCGTTTTGCAGCCAGTGAGGCGATTAGAAACTGAATAAATAGTTCCTGCCCCCCAATAACACGCAGACATGTCATATTTTGTCTCAACAAAAGGGTCACGACGCAGGGAAAAAGGTAATGCCCGTCGTCACCCTATGAGCCCCCAAGCCAAAGATATGGAAGATAGTAAGGTTTAATAACTTTTCTAAAGGGGTGTACGTCCTCTAACACAGTCCACCACATGGGGTCAGCAAGGGAAAAGCATAAAGCTGAAATGCTCTCTTGAGGAGGTGTCAGATGCCAGGAGAGCCAGCTAAGACTCTGTGCTGATGAACCATTTTCCCTTGGGAAGGCCCTCCTCCTCTCATTGACAAGTCATACCAGTGACTGAGATGTGGTAAGTTTCTTATTTTTATCCCTTTTATTTGTAACAGTCTGTACATACTGTATTTTTGTCTCCGTTTATGATATCTTTTGTATTTTTGTAAACACTACCTATATTTTCTGGAGTAAACTTATAAATTTACTAGATTCGTTCTTTTTGCTCTGTGATCGAACCGACACATACTCCGCGCCAAATCATGCTACCTTGTGGGTTGGTTTCTGACCCGATATAGGCTTTAGTATCAAACAAGGAACTGGTGGTGTGAAGGGTTAAACTAAGATCAGAACCATTTTGTGCTTGTAATTCCATTTTTGTCGTTTATGAGATATATTCTGTTCTGTGGCTCATGGCTGTTATAAAGCCAAATAGGTTTTCTACTGGAGTAAAGGTCATGAGCTGTAATAAAAACTAGATTGTTCTAGCCTGGTCAAGATATGAGACCTTGGGGTGTATCATTGTAGAATACTCTGAAGAATGAATACACCATTGTCTCTCTCTATGTTACGTGGATATGGACATATATGTAGTTTCCGATTTTCTTGCATTTTCATAGGTTAAATGTTGTAGGTGTGGTTTTATACTATTGGTTGAAGTACAAACTTACTAAATACTATAAAAGATGATGTAATACATGGGGTAGGAATCTACATTGATTCTCCCAGACAGAAACACGTCTCCGTCTTGTTACTTCTGTTGCTAGCAACATCCTGTGAATTAATTTGGAAATCACTTGGTAAACCGTGAAGGGTCGCTTAGATCCTACCTTAACAGGTGGCGCCAAATGTGGGGCTCCTATATAGTGATGCCTCTGCCCCCGGAGGACAAGACAAAGGACCCTCTGACTGGACACAGGCACTGGAAAATTGGGACTGATCATCCCCCACAAACCACGGTAAGTTGGCAGTTATACTGTTCAGACTGACCGTTTGGTGTGGTTTTCCTGTTTGTTGCTGGAAAGAGGATCTGAGGTTTGTCCCTGATGGTGGGATGATTCTTGGGTGGAATCATATAGAGGTGTAGTTCCGTTGGGGGCCCAGTGCTCGAACCGTACCTCATAAGGAACGGACACCCCAGATTGAACAGTGATTGTAACTCTCTTTTTAGTCAAAATATCCTGAAATCCTGATCACTGTTAGAATCAGGCGTGGTGAGGTGATCGAAGATTGGGTAGGGTACCAGAAATATATTTTATATATATATATATATATAGATATGTATATATAACCAGAGGTGTCCGGAGGGATAGTCTAAGACGCCCTCCTCCTTTCACCGAGTACCGCGTTTTGGGGTCATCCCTGTGGGGGATAGATAGACCCGGTGGAACAGACTGTACGGCCGCTCCAGTTACTGTGCACAACTGAAGTAAGGCTATTTTATTAAAAGAGATTCATATTTTCCGTGGAAGAAAGAAGAAAAAGAAGGATTTGGATTTGTGTGATAGGATACTGTTAGAGACGTTGAAAGAAATCTATCGGCAATGCAAGGGAATTCATGAGGGCGGGAGGATACAGCCTACGCTATGGAACGAAGGTGTTAGGGAAAACAAAGGCAGGTTGAGATGGAGGTAGAAAACAGAAAGTGAATTTTGGCTGCTTCTGTTATGATTATGCTGAAAAAGGAAAGCTGTCTATTACTATAACAAAGATTGGATATTTTGTGGAAGGAACTGAAAAAGTGACGAAGAATAATATACCAGAAAAACAAATAATTAAAAATGATGATTTGGAATAAGAGGTTTCTCTGCTAGATAATAAGATCTTTTCCCAGGAAATTAAGCCTCTTCTCCCGATTGTAAGCTCTGTGCCCCTCAACCCCAGGGCACCAATATATCCTGGATTACCAAAACCCAGTGCGCCCCCACCCTATGATCCTGCCAGGTGGATTTGTGATGTATGCGGGGTTACTAATCCTCAGTGGAGAGAGACCTGTTACAGTTGTGGAGTTGTAGTCCCAACTTTTCCCTTGGTAAATGCTGACGGCACTTATTATCAGCCACCGCAGCACCAGTCCCTGCTATCCACCCCCTTTATTCACCCGGTCAGTCTCATGGTAGTATTTAAAGATTTGGGATTCTCATTATATAATAAAGCCCACTCACGTCTTTTTGTAGCAGCTTTGATGTCCGGCCTTAAACCTGAATTGAAGGAGGTGATAATGTCAGTTAGACCTGATGTCGAGAATTCCACTCCAGACAATATATTAAAAGTAATAAAAAGTTTTTCATAAGGATTTAGCCTGTTCTGTATCAGCAAGGAAGAAAAAAAAAAGCCAGGAGCAGTTCTAGCCCCCATCTCTGCAAGCAGGCAGCTGCAGCTAGGTTCCTTATCAGTGGCCTTGACAGTAAATTCCAGCTTCAGCCCTCCAACTACACAAACTTAACCCCTGTGTACCGGTTGGTACAAGATCTACGGGCAGTTAATGCAGTTACTGTTTTGGAAACTCCCGTGGTATCTAATCTATATACTCTTTTGCTGCAGATATCTCAGGATGCTGCTTGGTTCACAGTTATCGATTTTGCCAATGTCTTTTTCAGTATTCTATTACACCAAGATTGTAAATTTCTGTTTGTATTTATTTATCAGGGAGGACAATTAATGTGGACAGTTCTGCCACAAAGGGCCCAAAACAGTCCCAATCAGTTTGTAAAAAACATGGGCAAGTGTCTTTTACTCTGGCAATTGACCACCCCCATGTCACGCTGCTTCAGTATGTGGATGATTTTTTTTTGTGTATGGACAGAGCAGGAAGCCATGTTGCTATTGTTAGTCTTCTCAAGTATCTAACAGATCTGAATTGTCGGGTTTTGACTTCGAAACTTCAGTTCTGTCTTGGTCAAGTGATATTTTTCGGTCACTGTCTCCTTCAAGGTGTCAGATACCTCACAGAAGAAAAATAGCTGTCAGCTCCCTTCCTTTCCCAAAAGATGAAAATGAACTATGTATTTATTGTTGTCAGTGGATACCGGATGCATCCCGCATAATGCAACCCCTTTACAATGCCTTAAGAGACGGTATAATGAACTATAAGGACAGATCACCGGTTTGTATGGAAAGCCTTTATCGTGTCTTCTCTGAATTAAAGTGGCTTATTGTTTCCGCCCCTGCCTTGGGCATCCCGGACTATACTCCACCATTCCATTTGTATGTGTCTGAGAATGAAGGACACGCTGCAGGTGTACTTATACAATCACATGGCAATAGGCAACGACCAGTGGACTATTATTCGGCCCGCCTCGACCCTGTGGCCCGAGTATCACCAAGTTGCATCGCTGTGCTACAATCAACTCCGCTACTTTACTGCCGGTCCCCAAGAAAGATGGCAGTGATGAGGATTATCTCCAATATGATTGTTCCCAACTTCTGACTGAAGAAACAGCTACTCCGCCAAATATCAGTGAGAATCCATTTCCAAATCCCGATCTGGTGTTATACACGGATGATTCAAGATATGCTGATGAGTTTGGAAGATTCCACACGGGATATGCTGTCACCACAGAGGACACTGTAGTGTACGCAGCTGCACTCCCGCTATCACAGTCAGCACAAGAAGCAGAACTTCAGGCTCTGTCTACTGCATGTACTTTGGCCAAAGACAGACAGGCTAATATATACACGGACTCATGATATGTATTTGGTGTTGCTCACGATTTTGGAGCTCTATGGGCCAATCGAGGATTTATTACTACTGCCAGAACCCCATTGAAAAATGCTGAAGCTGTTAAAACCCTCATGGATTCGATCAAATTGCCTACTCAGGTGGCCATTATCAAAGTCAAGGCGCACGGTCCTAGGAACAGTTCACAGACTATTGGCAACGTTATTTGTGCGGATATGCAAGCAAAGGCCGCTGCTCTTCTGCCCGTTGAACTAACCATACCAATTATGGTGACCACATGCTCTCAGCGTAAACAGTTGCAAGAGATCCTGACTCAACAAGAACCTGATGATCTACAACAGACTGAGGTTTTCTGTCGGACCCCGCGAGACCGCTTAATGACAATGCAGAGAATGTCTCCAAAAGAAGAGGTGAAGCAGTGGAAGGCTGATGGATCACGTATGGACAATGGTCTCTGGAAAAAGGACCAACTTGTGTGTCTCCCTAAGCGGATGTACCCTGCTATTGCCACGTGGGCACATGGACCCATATATCGAGGAAAAAACAGGCCCTAGCCCTGGTACAAAAATTCTACTGGGCTCCTTGTATTTCTACAGTCCTGACAGCACTCAACTGTGCATGTAATATCTGTCAGACCTGCAATCCCGGTCAACTTCAACGTGTACCTCCGAAGCACCTTGCTAAGCCCGACTATCCTTTCCAAAGGCTCCAGGTGGACCATATCACGTTGCCTAAATCTGGAAGGTATGAATATTGTCTGGTGGTTGTCGACATGTTCTCCAGTTGGCCAGAAGCATTCCCCGTTACCAACATGACTGCAAAGACCACAGCGAAGAAACTGGTGATGGAAGTCATCTGCAGATATGGAGTTCCAGAAGTCGTCGAAAGTGACCAAGGTCCGGCTTTTTCTTCTCATGTATATCAGGAAGTTCTAACAATGCTTGGATCCACTGTAGCCCTCCATACTCCATACTATCCACATTCCATGGGAAAGTTGAGAGGTTGAACGGCACACTGAAGGGACAATTAACCAAAATGATGCAGGAGACTACTGCTCCATGGCCAGAGCTCCTACCCATTGTACTATACCATATTCGTACTATCCCTATATCAAAACATGACCTGTCCCCATATGAAATATTGTTTGGTGCTAGGACCCCAGTTGCAAATGTCCAGTCTCAGTAGTTATCAGAAGAAACTGACTGTGCTGCTTAACATGTTATTCAGATTAGTAAAAATCTTGCTAACACCTATGCTCTAGTTTCTTTTTCTCTTCCAGATTCAGCAGAAACCGATATTTGTTATAATTTGAAGTCTGGTGATTTTGTGGTTGTGAAAAGGCATGTCAGAAAACATGGTCTAGAACCCTTGCATGATGGTCCCTATCAAGTTCTCCTCATTACCCCTGTCAGTGAAACTGGAAGGAAGACATAAATGGGACATGTTTTGGTTTTTCGTATTTTCCATGTTATTATTGGTAACCGCATGGGACAGCCTAAATTCCCCAATGTCTTTGAATAATAAGTTTATACATCATGAAAAATTACTGAGAGATTCATTGGACAATTCCCAGTCTCTGGCAGATATTTTCTCCTTTTTTAATCCAGCCAATTGGTTTAAAGGAATTGGGGGCTGGATAGCTGGAATCTTGTAAAGTTTGTTACACATCACTGCCTTTATCCTTGTTGTGTATGTAATACTAAAACTTGTTTTTTGGTGTATTTCGGTAGGTATTAGGAAATTCTGCACTAGAACAGCTAATGATGATACCAAAGGCGTTGTCACCCCTGCTCTTCTCTACACCGATTTTAAGAAGTTATCTGATGAAGATGTTGAAGCCAAATATATAACTATCTTCAAAAGTTCCCCACCACCGTTATCAAAAACTGTTATTTGTAAATTGTAGTATACAGGGGGGATGAGTACGCCGCAACAGCTATGTCTGGTAACATGGCACCAGTCATGTGAAGACCAGTACCCCTCGAGCTTATAGCTTGGGATAGTACCTCTGAGGCTGCATATAAGTTAACAAAATTTATTTAGGGGGGATTGTGAAGGGTTAAACTAAGATCAGAACCATTTTGTGCTTGTAATTCCATTTTTGTCGTTTATGAGATATATTCTGTTACAGGGCTGTGGCTCATGGCTGTTATAAAGCCAAATAGGTTTTCTACTGGAGTAAAGGTCATGAGCTGTAATAAAAACTAGATTGTTCTAGCCTGGTCAAGATATGAGACCTTGGGGTGTATCATTGTAGAATACTCTGAAGAATGAATACGCCATTGTCTCTCTCTGTTACGTGGATATAGACATATATGGAGTTTACGATTTTCTTGCATTTTCATAGGTTAAATGTTGTAGGTGTGGTTTTATACTATTGGTTGAAGTACAAACTTACTAAATACTATAAAAGATGATGATGTAATACATGGGGTAGGAATCTACATCGATTCTCCCAGACAGAAACACGTCTCCGTCTGGTTATTTCTGTTGGTAGCAACATCCTGTGAATTAATTTGGAAATCACTTGGTCAACCGTGAAGGGTCACTTAGATCCTACCTCAACAGTGGCAGCGTAGCATCCTGGTGGTATTGGGGAACCCCGGCAGTGACGGATCGGAAGTTTATGTGTGTTCCCTGTCTGGGACTGGTAAAATACATACCGCTCTCACTGCAGTGCCCGATAGCCAATACGTGACAAGGCAGTCTTTCCAGCAACTACTTATCCTAGGTGAAGTTCCCTGACTGACCTGAGGATAAGAAGGGCGCCAGAGATCTGCAAGTTCCTAACTGGAACTGAAAGTGGTAGCAAAAGTTGGTCGGACGTTTAATTTTATGACAGGGAGGATGTGCGGATCAGAGGCACCAGCTCCTGCCAGGACGTTGTAGGAGGACATGCGGATCAGATGCACTAGCCCCTGCAGGGACGTTGAAGGACGAGGGGATCAGCGGCATCCGCCCTTGTAGGAACGTTGCGGGAGGACATTTGGATCAGAGGCCCCAGCTCCTGCCAGGACGTTGTGGGTGGTCGTTCGGATCAGAGGCACCAGCTACTGCCAGGAGGTTGTGGGAGGACGAGAGGACCAGAGGCATCAGCCCCTGCAGTGACATTGTGGCTTGACATACGAATCAGTCACCAACCACTACCAGGACGTTGTGGGAGGATGCGAAGATCCTATCCGGCGCCTCTAATGGGATGTTGTGGGAGGACATGCGGATCCAGATTATCAACCCCAGCAGTGATGTTGTGGGAGGATGTGGCGATTAGAGTCACCAACCTCTGCAGTGATGTGGGAGGATGTGTGGATCAGTCACAAGCTCTTGCTAGGACGTTGTGAGACAGCTTGCGGATCAGAAGCACCTGCCCCTGACGGGACGTTGTGAGAGGATGAGAGGCAACAGCCCCTGAAGGGTCGTTGTGGTAGGATGCACAGATCAGAGGCACCAGCCCCTGAATGGATGTTGTGAGAGAACAAGAGGATCAGAAACACAAGCCACTGAAGGGACGTTGAGGACGAGATCAGAGGCATCAGCCCCTGCAGGGAAGTTGTGGGAGGATGTGTGGATCAGAGTCACCAACCCCTGCAGTGACATTGTAAGAGGACGTGTGGATCAGAGTCACCAACCCGTGCAGTGACGTTGTGGGAGGACGCACGGATCAGAAGCACCAGCCCCTGAATGGATGTTGAGAGAACAAGAGGATCAGAAACACAAGCCACTGAAGGGACGTTGAGAGGATGAGATCAGAGGCATCAGCCCCTGCAGGGAAGTTGTGGGAGGATGCACGGATCAGAGGCACCAGACCCTGAATGGATGTTGTGAGAGAACAAGAGGATCAGAAACACAAGCCACTGAAGGGACGTTGAGAGAGGATGAGATCAGAGGCATCAGCCTCTGCAGGGAAGTTGTGGGAGGACGTGTGGATCAGTCACCAACCCCTGCAGTGACATTGTAAGAGGACGTGTGGATCAGTCACTAACCCCTGCAGTGACGTTGTGGGAGGACGCACGGATCAGAGGCACCAGCCCCTGAAGGGGCGTTGTGAGAGGACGAGAGAATTAGAGGCATGAGCACCTGCTGGGACATTGTGGGAGGATGTGTGGATCAGAGTCACTAACAACTGCCAGAACATTGTGGGAGGACGTGCGGATCAGTCATTAACCCCTGCCGGGACGTTGTGGGAGGACATGCGGATCAGAGGCAACAGCTCCTGCCGGGACGTTGTGGGAGGACGTATTGATCAGAGGCATCAGCTCCTGCCGGGACGTTGTGCGGATCAGTTACCATTCCCTGCCACAACGTGGTGGGAGGACAAGTGAATCAGAGGCACCAGCAACTGCCAGGATGTTGTTGGACGTACTGAACAGTCACCAGCCCCTGCAGTGACATTGTGGGGGGATGTGTGAATGAGAGGTATCAGCCCCTGCCGCGACATTGTGGGATGATGTACTGATCAGAGACATCAGCTGCTACCCGGACATTGTGGGGGGACGTGTGGATCAAAGGTGCCAGCCCCTGCCAGGACATTGTGGGGGGACGTGCGGATCAGAGGTGCCAGCCCCTGCCAGGACATTGTGGGAGAACGTGCGGATCAGAGGTGCCAGCCCCTGCCAGGACATTGTGGGAGGACATGCGGATCAGAGGTGCCAGCCCCTGCCAGGACATTGTGGGAGAACGTGCGGATCAGAGGTGCCAGCCCCTGCCAGGACATTGTGGGACGACATGCGGATCAGAGGTGCCAGCCCCTGCCAGGACATTGTGGGAGAACGTGCGGATCAGAGGTGCCAGCCCCTGCCAGGACATTGTGGGAGGACGTGCGGATCAGAGGTGCCAGCCCCTGCCAGGACATTGTGGGAGAACGTGCGGATCAGAGGTGCCAGCCCTGCCAGGACATTGTGGGTGGACATGCGGATCAGAGGTGCCAGCCCCTGCCAGGACATTGTGGGAGGACGTGCGGATCAGAGGTGCCAGCCCCTGCCAGGACATTGTGGGAGGACGTGCGGATCAGAGGTGCCAGCCCCTGCCAGGACATTGTGGGAGGACGTGCGGATCAGAGGTGCCAGCCCCTGCCAGGACATTGTGGGAGAACGTGCGGATCAGAGGTGCCAGCCCCTGCCAGGACATTGTGGGAGAACGTGCGGATCAGAGGTGCCAGCCCCTGCCAGGACATTGTGGGAGAACGTGCGGATCAGAGGTGCCAGCCCCTGCCAGGACATTTTGGGTGGACATGCGGATCAGAGGTGCCAGCCCCTGCCAGGACATTGTGGGAGGACGTGCGGATCAGAGGTGCCAGCCTCTGCCAGGACGTGCGGATCAGAGGTGCCAGCCCCTGCCAGGACATTGTGGGAGGACGTGCGGATCAGAGGTGCCAGCCCCTGCCAGGACATTGTGGGAGGACGTGCGGATCAGAGGTGCCAGCCCCTGCCAGGACATTGTGGGAGAACGTGCGGATCAGAGGTGCCAGCCCCTGCCAGGACATTGTGGGAGAACGTGCGGATCAGAGGTGCCAGCCCCTGCCAGGACATTGTGGGAGAACGTGCGGATCAGAGGTGCCAGCCCCTGCCAGGACATTGTGGGAGGACGTGCGGATCAGAGGTGCCAGGACATTGTGGGAGAACGTGCGGATCAGAGGTGCCAGCTCCTGCCAGGACATTGTGGGAGGACGTGCGGATCAGAGGTGCCAGCTCCTGCCAGGACATTGTGGGAGAACGTGCGGATCAAAGGTGCCAGCCCCTGCCAGGAAATTGTGGGGGGACGTGCGGATCAGAGGTGCCAGCCCCTGCCAGGACATTGTGGGAGGACGTGCGGATCAGAGGTGCCAGGACATTTGGGAGAACGTGCGGTCAGAGTGCCAGCCTGCAGACATTGTGGGAGGACGTGCGGATCAGAGGTGCCAGCTCCTGCAGGACATTGTGGAGACGTGCGGATCAAAGGTGCCAGCCCCTGCCAGGAAATTGTGGGGGACGTGCGGATCAGAGGTGCCAGCCCCTGCCAGGACATTGTGGGAGAACGTGCGGATCAGAGGTGCCAGCCTGCCAGGACATTGTGGAGGACATGCGGATCAGAGGTGCCAGCCCCTGCCAGGACATTGTGGGAGAACGTGCGGATCAGAGGTGCCAGCCCCTGCCAGGACATTGTGGGAGGACGTGTGATCAGAGGTGCACCCCTGAGGACATTGTGGAGAACGTGCGGATCGAGTGCAGCCCTGCCAGGACATGTGGAGGAGTGAGATAGAGTGCCAGCCCTGCAGGACATTGTGGGAGAACGTGCGGATCAGAGGTGCCAGCCCCTGCCAGGACATTGTGGGTGGACATGCGGATCAGAGGTGTCAGCCCCTGCCAGGACATTGTGGGAGGACGTGCGGATCATAGAATCATAGAATGGTAGAGTTGGAAGGGACCTCCTGGGCCTTCTGGTCCAACCCCCTGCTCAAAGCAGGATTCTCTAAATCATCCCAGACAGATGTCTATCCAGCCTCTGTTTGAAGACTTCCATTGAAGGAGAACTCACCACCTCTTGTGGCAGCCTGTTCCACTCATTGACACCCTAACTGTCAAAAAGTTTTTTCTAATATCTAATCTGTGTCTCCTCCCATTCAGTTTCATCCCATTGCTTCTAGTCTTTCCTTGTGCAAATGAGAATAAAGATGATCCTTCTACAATGTGACAGCCCTTGAGATATTTGTAGACAGCTATTAAGTCTCCTCTCAGTCTTCTTTTTTGCAAGCTAAACATTCCCAAATCCTGCAACCGTTCCTCATAGGACATGGTTTGCAGACCGGTCACCATTCTGGTGGCTCTTCTCTGAACCACAGTATTCCAGATGAGGTCTGACCAAAGAGGAGTAGAGGGCAATAATGACCTCACGTGATCTAGACTGTATGCTTCTGTTGATACATCCTAGAATTGCATTTGCCTTTTTTGCTGCTGCATCACACTGTTGACTCATGTTAAGTCTGTGATCAATTAGTATACCCAAGTCTTTTTCACATGTGCTGTTACTTAGCCCTATTCCTCCCATTTTGTATATGCTTTTTTCATTTTTATTGCCCAGATGTAGTACTTTGCATTTTTCCCTGTTAAAATCCATTCTGTTAGTTGCTGCCCACTGCTCCAGTTTATGTATATCTTTTTGAATCCTCTCTCTCTCTTCTCTAGTATTAGCTACCCCTCCTAGCTTTGTGTCATCAGCAAATTTGATCAGTTTACCCTCAATTCCTTCATCTAAATCATTGATAAAGATGTTGAACAATACAGGGCCCAAAACAGAGCCTTGTGGTACCCCACTTGAGACATTCTTCCAACTGGATGTGCAGCCATTTACAACCACTCTTTGGGTCCGATCACTAAGCCAGTTATGAATCCACCTAACAGTTGCCTTGTCCATTCCATACTTAGTCATTTTTTCAATAAGGATTGTGTGAGATACTTTGTCAAATGCTTTGCTGAAGTCAAGATATACTATATCTACAGCATTTCCCTGATCCACCCAGTCAGTGATTCTGTCATAGAAGGAAATTAAGTTAGTCTGACATGACTTATTAGTTACAAACCCATGCTGACTCTGTTTAATGGCTGCACATCCAGTTGGAAGAATGTCTCAAGTGGGGTACCACAAGGCTCTGTTTTGGGCCCTGTATTGTTCAACATCTTTATCAATGATTTAGATGAAGGAATTGAGGGTAAACTGATCAAATTTGCTGATGACACAAAGCTAGGAGGGGTAGCTAATACTAGAGAAGAGAGAGAGAGGATTCAAAAAGATATATATATAAACTGGAGCAGTGGGCAGCAACTAACAGAATGGATTTTAACAGGGAAAAATGCAAAGTACTACATCTGGGCAATAAAAATGAAAAAAAGCATATACAAAATGGGAGGAATAGGGCTAAGTAACAGCACATGTGAAAAAGACTTGGGTATACTAATTGATCACAGACTTAACATGAGTCAACAGTGTGATGCAGCAGCAAAAAAGGCAAATGCAATTCTAGGATGTATCAACAGAAGCATACAGTCTAGATCACGTGAGGTCATTATTGCCCTCTACTCCTCTTTGGTCAGACCTCATCTGGAATACTGTGTCCAGTTTTGGGCACCACATTTTAAAAAAGACATCAACAAACTGGAGCAAGTTCAGAGAAGAGCCACCAGAATGGTGACCGGTCTGCAAACCATGTCCTATGAGGAACGGTTGCAGGAATTGGGAATGTTTAGCTTGCAAAAAAGAAGACTGAGAGGAGACTTAATAGCTGTCTACAAATATCTCAAGGGCTGTCACATTGTAGAAGGATCATCTTTATTCTCATTTGCGCAAGGAAAGACTAGAAGCAATGGGATGAAACTGAATGGGAGGAGACACAGATTAGATATTAGAAAAAACTTTTTGACAGTTAGGGTGATCAATGAGTGGAACAGGCTGCCACAAGAGGTGGTGAGTTCTCCTTCAATGGAAGTCTTCAAACAGAGGCTGGATAGACATCTGTCTGGGATGATTTAGAGAATCCTGCTTTGAGCAGGGGGTTGGACCAGATGACCCAGGAGGTCCCTTCCAACTCTACCATTCTATGATTCTATGATTCTATGATTAATCACTTCATTCTTATCCAGGTACTTGTATACATGTTCTTTAATAATTTGTTCAAAGATCTTTCCTGGTATAGAAGTCAGACTCACCGGCCTGTAGTTCCCTGGGTCCACCTTCTTCCCCTTTTTGAAGATAGGAACAACATTTGCTCTTCTCCAGTCTTCTGGGACTTCTCCTGTTCTCCAAGAATTTTCAAAGATTATGGACAGTGGTTCAAGAATTTCTTCTGCTATCTCCTTCAGTACCCTGGGGTGTAATTCATCTGGACCTGGAGACTTGAATTCATTTATGTTAGCTAAGTGTTTCCTCACTGTCTTTCTGTTTATAGATATCCTGGATTCTTCTATTCCTTTAATAGGACAGTGAAGATCAGTTGATGTTACATTTCCTTTCTGAGAGAAAACAGATGCAAAATAGGAATTTAAAAGTTCAGCCTTCTCATCATCCTGACTTACCATTTCATCATTTTCATTCTGTAAAAATCCTATAGCATCTTTGACTTTTCTTTTACTTTTGACGTATCCCCAAAATCCTTTTTTGTTGCTTTTGACGTCACTTGCAAGCCTTAATTCATTGTCAGCTTTAGATAATCTGATTTGTGCCCTGCAGGTTCTGCAGACGGCATTATATTCTTCTTTAGATATGCCTCCCTCTTTCCATTTGATAAACATTTCTTTCTTCCTTTTTAGCATGTGTTTAAGTTCTATGTTCATCCATCCTGGTTTCCTTAAATGCTTCCCATTCTTCCCTCTTTTCGGAATTGTTAACGATTGTGCTTTGAGAATCTCATTTTTCAAGATTTTCCATCCTTCCTGGACATTTTTGTCCTTAAGGATATCCAGCCATTGGATCCCTCCAATTCTCTTTCTGAGTTCCTTAAAATCTGCCTTTCTGAAATCTAACCTTGATGTCTGAGTCTTCACAGGTCTTCCTCCTCTTGTTATCCAAAATTCTAAAATAGCATGGTCACTACCTCCTAGAGTCCCAGCCACTCTTACCTCCTCAACCATTTCCTCCCTGTTTATGAGGATTAGATCCAAGGTAGCAGATCCCCTTGTTTTCTCCATTACCTTTTGGAAGATAAAGTTGTCAGCAAGAGAGGATAAGAATTTCCTGGACCTGTTAGTTTTGCCTGAGAGAGATTCCCAACAAATGTCTGGATAGTTGAAATCTCCCATGACCACTATGTCATATTTTTTAGAGAACTTGGCCATTTGATGCATAAAGAGTTCATCCATATCTTCAGCTTGCACAGGCGGCCTGTAGTAAATGCCTACAATGGTGTCCTTTCCATTGTTCTGTCCTTGTATTCTTACCCAAACAGTTTCCACAGAACTACCAGTCTCTGAAGCATCAATCTCTGTGAAGATATACACTTTTCTAACATACAATGCGACACCTCCTCCTCATTTATCAAGTCTGTTTCTTGCAAATAAGTTGTATCCTTCTAGCCTTGTATTCCAATCATGTGTATCGTCCCACCAAGTCTCAGTGATTCCAATGACATCATATTTCTTCTCCTGCGTTAGTAGCTCCAGTTCTCCTTGTTTGTTGCCCATGCTTTGTGCATTCGTATAGAAACACTTTAGTTTGTGATTGGTTTCTCTTCCTTCAATATTTTTATTATGTAAATTTTTTTGTCTTTGTTCTTCCCCTTCACTTCTAATAGCAGAAATCTCAATAGTATTTGTCAGGTGTATGGCTTTTTCTGGCGTTTTGCTTCCCTTCCCACATTGTTCTAGTTTAAAGCTCTCCTGATGAGTGTAGCAAGGCGACTTCCAAATACATGTTTTCCAGTCTTCGTAAGGTGCACCCCATCTCTAGCAAGTAGTCCATCGTATAGGTAATTCACTCCGTGATCCAGAAATCCAAATCCTTGCTGACGGCACCATCGACGTAGCCAGTTGTTCACCTGCAGAATCTTATTCCACCTCCTTGTTCCATGGCCATCCACTGGGAGGATGGAAGAGAAGACCACCTGCGCTCCCAGTTCTTTCACTTTCTTACCTAAGTTTTCAAAGTCACTGCAGATGGTTTCCAGGTCGTTTCTAGCGGTGTCATTTGTCCCCACATGTATTAGCAGGAATGGGTAGTCATCTTTAGGTCTGAAGAGTCCTGATATCCTGTCAGACACATCTTTAATTTTTGCACCTGGAAGACAGCACATTTCTCTTGAGGTTATATCCGGTCTGCAGATAGCGGCCTCTGTTCCTCTCAACAGGGAATCGCCCATGACAACAACTCTCCGTTTCTTCTTCACAACAGTTTTCTTTCTCCATTCAGGAGGACTCTGAGGGCGTACAAGGTTGTTTGTGGGCAATGTCTTATCCTGATGTATTTCTTCATCGTTCTCCTGTGTAAGAGCCTGGTATTGGTTCCTGAGCAGAATTGGTGCTGACTGCCTCCTGATCCTCCTGCTTCCATTCCTCTGTTTCTTCAGTTGCACTTCGAATTTCTTCTCTTTCTGTACCATGAAGAGATAATTCTGCTCTGTCTAAGAACTCTTCACCTTCCTTAATGGTCTTCAATGTAGATAACCTCTCTTCCAGATTTTGCAACTTTTCCTCCAACAGGGACACAAGCTTGCATTTCTGGCATGTGAAGTTTGGCTTTTCCACTGGTAAGTCTATGAACATGTAGCAAGAAATGCAGCTCACCACATGGCTCCTAGCCTCTTCCATGTTCTTATTGTTCAAGAGATAATCAAGCGGTGAAATATAAGCCAAAACTCGCGCTCCGCTAGGCGCCGTTTACTGATGTCCTCCTTTCAGCTGCAACAGCCAAAATCCAGTGTTCCTTGAGATCGCGGAGACTCTTCACTTATCCCAGAAGGCACTGGGAATATGCAAATTATCTCCTCAGGACTCCTCCCCTGGATCAGAGGTGCCAGCCTCTGCCAGGACGTGCGGATCAGAGGTGCCAGCTCCTGCCAGGACATTGTGGGAGGACGTGCGGATCAGAGGTGCCAGCCCCTGCCAGGACATTGTGGGAGGACGTGCGGATCAGAGGTGCCAGCCCCTGCCAGGACATTGTGGGAGGACGTGCGGATCAGAGGTGCCAGCCCCTGCCAGGACATTGTGGGAGGACGTGCGGATCAGAGGTGCCAGCCCCTGCCAGGACATTGTGGGAGGACGTGCGGATCAGAGGTGCCAGCCCCTGCCAGGACATTGTGGGAGGACGTGCGGATCAGAGGTGCCAGCCCCTGCCAGGACATTGTGGGAGGACGTGCGGATCAGAGGTGCCAGCCCCTGCCAGGACATTGTGGGAGGACTGCGGATCAGAGGTGCCAGCCCCTGCCAGGACATTGTGGGAGGACGTGCGGATCAGAGGTGCCAGCCCCTGCCAGGACATTTGGGAGGACGTGCGGATCAGAGGTGCCAGCCCCTGCCAGGACATTGTGGGAGGACGTGCGGATCAGAGGTGCCAGCCCTGCCAGGACATTGTGGGAGGACGTGCGGATCAGAGGTGCCAGCCCTGCCAGGACATTGTGGGAGGACGTGCGGATCAGAGGTGCCAGCCCTGCCAGGACATTGTGGAGGACGTGCGGATCAGAGGTGCCGCCCCTGCCAGGACATTGTGGGAGGACGTGCGGATCAGAGGTGCCAGCCCCTGCCAGGACATTGTGGGAGGACGTGCGGATCAGAGGTGCCAGCCCCTGCCAGGACATTGTGGGAGGAGTGCGGATCAAGGTGCCAGCCCTGCAGGACATTGTGGGAGGACGTGCGGATCAGAGGTGCCAGCCCCTGCCAGGACATTGTGGAGGACGTGCGGATCAGAGGTGCCAGCCCCTGCCAGGACATTGTGGGAGGACGTGCGGATCAGAGGTGCCAGCCCCTGCCAGGACATTGTGGGAGGACGTGCGGATCAGAGGTGCCAGCCCCTGCCAGGACATTGTGGGAGGACGTGCGGATCAGAGGTGCCAGCCCCTGCCAGGACATTGTGGGAGGACGTGCGGATCAGAGGTGCCAGCCCCTGCCAGGACATTGTGGGAGGACGTGCGGATCAGAGGTGCCAGCCCCTGCCAGGACATTGTGGGAGGACGTGCGGATCAGAGGTGCCAGCCCCTGCCAGGACATTGTGGGAGGACGTGCGGATCAGAGGTGCCAGCCCCTGCCAGGACATTGTGGGAGAACGTGCGGATCAGAGGTGCCAGCCCCTGCCAGGACATTGTGGGAGGACATGCGGATCAGAGGTGCCAGCTCCTGCCAGGACATTGTGGGAGGACATGCGGATCAGAGGTGCCAGCTCCTTCTAGGATGCTGTGGGCGGACATGAAGATGAATGTAACACAAATCTCTCCGCTGGGTATAAAGTTTGTAGGTGGCCGAGCTGTGGAGGATTTTCTGTTTCATGAGATGACAGATTTTTCAGATAAAGCTATACTCAATTGCAGGTTTTTGGATGGTGATCTCAAAAACAACTTTCAATTCATATCTCTGCTGAGATAATTTAACAGTTTTTGAACTCTCCCCACCTTTACTGGTTTGGAAGAATGCCTTTCCGCTTTGCGTCAGTGCAATATATGATAAAATAAATGGTGTAATTTACAACTACGACTCGACACACAAATAACGAGCCCTCACATGACTACGCTGAAGGAACAAGAATAATTATGGCTCTTGGTAGAAGGGGAGGAAACGTAAAAGCGGAGAAATAAAACTATTCAGAAGGTTAAAAAATGTTTCTGTAGAAAATGTGGAACAGTGAAGAGAATGAGACAAAGTCTCAGCTTCTCCTCCTGCTGACGTGATCACCACTGGAGAGGACAAACCCTACAATAATGAACCGGATTTTTTCACTGACAAGAGGACATCAAACATTCTGAGCACCAGGAAATAGAAACATCGGGTGGTCCACTTGAAGACCTTCAGAATGAGACTTCTGCACAACCTTCCTCACTAATCATTCATCCTCCAAAGTCCAAGAAGTCAGATAAAACTTGTCTGGATGAGCCGAAAACTTTTGTAATGGGTGGTCAGTTCTGCAGGGGAATATTTACTACTAAACGCCCTTCTAATTATTAAGAAACCAGGTCCTTTTCGAATTTTCCAAAGAGTGCCGAACCTCTACCACCAAGGCACAATGAATGTTTTATGTGGATATCCCTCATTATCTGCCTCCATATTGTTCTGCCCCAATTCATGTAGAAGGTTGTAGAACTGTAGATGTGCCAGGTGAATTGGGCTCATTTGCCACCAATTGGATGACAGACTCCGCTTCCTCCTGGAGAGCATCCATTGCTCATCCATATGAGGACCTCAGCCTTTCCAGAAGGCTTATGTGGTGAAGACAACCATCGCATTGACCACAGCCACCAATGTCAGCTGTCTTGGTGCTTTCGTGTATTGTCTAAGTCCTGACATACTCTATACAAGTGGGAGATTAAACCCACCAGTGTTACCAGTTTGTCACAGATGACACCAGAGCAATCACAGATCCCACCAAGGAAACAACTTGGCTGCCTCCAGTCATTAAGAAAATTCGGCAATTGACCAATGAGTGATGGATGAGGCCGTGGCTGCCCCCACTACTAGGCCGTTTATTGGGGGATTCACAGTGAGCGTGTGGTGTATAAATCAGAGTCCAACACATGGAAATTATATATACAGACACCTCGCCATGGACACTACCAGCTCCATAGTAACAAAAAGAACTACTACTCGCTTTCATCACCAATGACCAGGCCGATTGGACCCCCCGGTTACAGGCAGTGTCTGGCTTCAGGGGTGCGGTTTACAGAACATGAGAAACAGAGCTAATAAATTTTATATTTAATCTGTAAAGATAGGCAATGTTTATAAAAGATATGCAAGATGATACAAAATGGGAAGAAAATCTGAGATAGACGGATTTTGGTAAGACCTTACCTGTAAAATCCTTTTCAGCGAAGGAAGGAAGGGAGACAGTCATTACTAGTGGGTAGGCGGAGCCCACACAGGATAGAACACCTCAGATTAAAAAGAGTGTTGACCGGCCCCTCCAGCTTGGGCTCCTCCTACTCCAGCTTTCCAGTCCGTACACAAGCTAAGGAAGAGCAAATATCACCAGCGGAGCAACATAACCCCTTCTGAAAAGCTTCAGAGAAAAAAACCAAAAGACAGGTTATGCATATAACAGAAAAAACCACACAGTCCCAGGTACTACTCACTGAACCTGACCACTGCGATGAGCTGGCAATGCTGGAAACAGAGCATTAGCGCGCCGACCTCAGCCCAGATAATCGCTATCAGAGAAGGGTCACGCCGCATCTGAAAACACAACAACACACTTCTGCCATGGGAGGGAGCTGTGTCTCCCTTCCTTCCTTCGCTGAAAAGGATTTTACAGGTAAGGTCTTACCAAAATCAGTCTTTCAGCAGCAGATGGAAGGGAGACACAGTCATTGCTAGTGGGACGTCCCAAAGCAGTCCAAAAATTAAGGGTGGGCAAAAAACCAACAGAGGCAGATTCCCAACAACTTAAATAAATGCGCAACTAGCGCTAAATACCAGTTCACAAGAACTTTAAACTACAGCCGCCTGCAGGACCCTACATCCCAAGGCCGCATCAGCGGAAGCACTAACGTCCACCTTATAAAATTTTTTAAACGTGTGGACAGAGCGCCAGGTCGCCGCCCGGCAGAGCTGAGCTGCCGAGGCCCCTTAATGAAAGGCCCACGATGAACCCACAGCCCTCGTGGAGTGAGCTCGAACCTTAATCGGGCAAGGTTCGCCCTTAAGTCGGTAAGCTTCTAAAATGGCCGACCGAATCCAACGAGCTATAGAGTCCTTGGAAGCTCGTTGACCACGCCGACGACCTGCTGGAATCACAAACAGAGAATCCGACTTCCGAAAACTTTGAGTAATAGACAAATAGAACTTCAAAGCCCGCACTAAATCCAATGTGTGCAAGGCCCGTTCCTTCGCATTCCTCGGCTCCGGACAGAGCGAGGGCAACACAATATCCTGGTTAACATGAAATTGTGACACCACCTTAGGTAGAAAGTCGCCTCGTGTGCGAAGCTTTACGCGATCCCGGTGAAATTCCAGAAAAGGAGGCGAGCAAGAAAGAGCCGCCAACTCAGAAACCCTTCTCAAAGAAGTGACCGCCACTAGGAAGGTAACCTTCCAAGAGAGCAAAGAAAGGCTAACAGAGTCCATAGGCTCAAAAGGCCCATGTTGGAGAGCCTCCAAAACAAGATTGAGCCGCCAAGGAGACACAAGCGCCTTCCGCGGCGGAAACTGACAGGTTACTCCGCGAAAAAAGGAACGTACGTCCCTACGCGAAGCGATAGCCTTCCGAAACAGCAAGGACAGAGCAGAAACCTGCCCCTTCAGAGTGCTAACTGCCAAACCCTTGTCCAGCCCGTACTGCAAAAGTCCAACAAATTGGGAATGGAAAAGAGACGGATTTTGGTAAGAACTTACCTGTAAAATCCTTTTAGCGAAGGAAGGAAAGGAGACACACTAGTCATAACTAGTGGGTAGGCGGAGCCCAGATGAGATAGACACCTCAGATTAAAAAGAGTGTTGACCGGCCCCTCCAGCTCGGGCTCCTCCTACTCAGCTCTCCAGTTGTACACAAGCTTAAGGAAGAGCAATATCACCAGTGGAGCAACATAACCCCTTCTGAAGGACTTCAGAGAAAAAAACACAAGAATACAGGTTATGCATGCATGTAGGCAAAAACCACACAGTTCCAGGTACTACTCACTGGACCTGACCACTGCGACGAGCTGGCAATGCTGGAACAGAGCCTTAGCGCGTCGACCTCAGCCCAGATAATCGCTATCAGAAGAGGGTCACGCGACATCTGAAAACACATCAACACACTTCTGCCATGGGAGGGAGCTGTGTCTCCTTTCCTTCCTTCGCTGAAAAGGATTTTTCAGGTAAGTTCTTACCAAAATCCGTCTTTCAGCAGCAGAATGGAAGGAAAGGAGACACACTAGTCATAACTAGTGGGACGTCCCAAAGCAGTCCAAAAACTAGGGTGGGAAAAAAAACCAAAAGAGGCAGAATCCCAACAACCTAGATAAATGCGCAACAGGCGCCAAATACAAGTTAACTAGAACTTTAAACTACGGCCGCCTGCAGGACCCTACGTCCTAAGGCCGCATCAGCGGAAACACTGACGTCCACCTTATAAAACTTTATAAACGTGTGGACAGAACGCCAGGTCGCCGCTCGGCAGAGCTGAGCTGCCGAGGCCCCTTGATGAAAGGCCCACGAGGAAGCCACAGCCCTCGTGGAGTGAGCTCGAATCTTAATGGGCAAGGTTCGCTTTTAAGTCGGTGAGCCTCCAAAAAGGCCGACCGAATCCAACGAGCTATAGAGTCCTTGGAAGCTCGTTTACCACGCCGACGACCTGCTGGAATCACAAACAGAGAATTTGACTTCCGAAAACCTTGAGTAACAGTCAAATAGAACTTCAAAGCCCGCACCAAATCCAATGCGTGCAAGGCCCGTTCCTTCGCATTCCTTGGCCTCGGACAAAGAGAGGGCAACACAATATCCTGGTTAACATGAAATTGCGACACCACCTTAAGTAGGAAGTCGCTCCGTGTGCGTAGCACTACACGATCCGGGTGAAACTCCAGGAAGGGAGGCGAGCACGAAAGAGCCGCCAACTCAGAAACCCTTCTCAAAGAGGTGACCGCCACTAGGAAGGCAACCTTCCAAGAGAGCAAAGAAAGACTAACAGAGTCCATAGGCTCAAAAGGCCCATGTTGAAGAGCCTCCAAAACAAGGTTGAGACGCCAAGGAAACACAGGCGCCTTCCACGGTGGAAACTGGCGGGTTACTCCGCGAAAAAAGGAACGCACGTCCCTACGCGAGGCGATAGCCTTTGGGAACAGCAAGGACAGAGCAGAAACCTGACCCCTCAGGGTGCTCACTGCCAAACCCATGTCCAGCCCGAATTGCAGGAAGGCCAACAAATTGGGAATGGAAAAAATCCTTGGGCTCCTTGAAGAACCCGAACACCACGAAAAGAAGGCTTCCCAAGTCTTGTGGTAAATTCTAGTAGTAGCCGGACCTCTGGCCGCCCGCAAAGTGGCAATGACTTTGGCTGAAAAACCTCGACGAGTCAATATTTCGGTCCCAAGAGCCACGCCGTCAAACGCAGAGACTTCAGGTCCGGATGACGAACGGGCCCTTGGGTTAACAGGTCCGGGCGAAGAGGGAGTGGAAATGGCGGTGCCGCCAGGAGTGACACCAGTGTCGAGAACCACGTTCTCCTTGGCCAATCTGGGGCTATCACTATAGCCGAGATTCTCTCTAGTCTGATCCGACGGAGTACCAGAGGTAGCAAAGAAATCGGCGGGAACACATAGATTAGTGTGCATCGGTCCAACGGAGCCACTAGAGCATCCACCGCTACAGCCTTCGGATCCTTGTACCTGGACATGAATGTCGGTAACTTGGCATTGAACCTGGATGCCATCAGATCCACTTGGGGAGTTCCCCAACGGAGCACAGCAGTGCAAACATTTCCGGATGAAGACTCCATTCTCCGGGATCCAACTTCTCGCGACTTAGAAAGTCCGCCGTGATATTCTGAACTCCTGGAATGTGGATCGCAGAGATGGCTGGAACTCTGGTCTCTGCCCATATCAGGATTCGAGATACCTCCACGAGTCTGGAACTCCTTGTCCCGCCTTGGTGATTGATATATGCGACCGCCGTCGCATTGTCTGTCTGCACTCGGACAGGCAGACCGCTTAAAGAAACCGTCCAGTGTTGGAGGCAAAGGAAAATCGCCCTCAATTCGAGGATGTTGATCGGCAAGACAGACTCTTCTGACGACCAAACTCCCTGAGTCCAGAGATCGTTCCAGACACCCCCCCAGCCTGTCAGGCTGGCATCGGTGGTTATGACCGACCACTTCGGAGGAAGGAAAGACTTCCCCAGGGATAACTCTCTCGGACGTATCCACCATCCTAGAGACTCTCATACTTTGTGGGAGATGATAACACTGCAATCCAGTGAGGTCTGCGACCGATCCCAGCAGTTCAGAATGAACTTTTGGAGAGCCCTGGAATGAAATTGGGCAAACGGAAGTGCCTCCATTGAAGCCACCATCAACCCCAGAAGGCGCATACATCTTCGAAGGGACATTGCTGTTGAAGACTTCATCACCCGTGCATGTCGAAGGAGACATGCTTGCTTGTCTGGAGGCAGGGACACCACTGCTCGTACCGTGTCGAAATGCATCCCCAAAAACAGAATTGATTGTGACGGTTCCAGAGACGACTTCTCCCAATTGACCAGCCACCCGAAGTCCTCCAGGAGCTGAAGGGATAGATTGCGAGCCGTCACCTCCTCCTCCTTTGAGGACGCCACAATCAAAAGGTCGTCCAGGTAGGGAAAAATCGTGACCCCCTGTCTTCGTAGTATTGCCATGAGAGGCGCCAGAATTTTTGTAAAAACTCTGGGCGCTGAGGCCAAACCGAATGGCAGAGCCACAAACTGGTAATGGTCCTGACCTATGGCAAAACGAAGGTAACGTTGGTGAGCCCTTCCGATTGGAACGTGCAAATGAGCGTTGCGAATGTCGATTGACACCAAAAAGTCGTTCTGCGACAAGGCTGCCATAACGGAGCGAAGCGACTCCATGCGAAAATTTTGGGTGTGGACATGCCGATTCAATCTTTTGAAATCCAGGATGGGGCGAGATTTGTCCTCCTTTTTGGGGACCACAAAGAGGTTGGAATAAAACCCTCTTCCCCTGTCCTCTGGTGGAACCGGTACCATCACACCCTTCTGCAGAAGAGAGTCAACTTCTCGCAGTAGAGCGGCACATAGCTCGGGCTCTGACGGAAAGCGAGATTGGTAAAAACTGTCCGGGGGTCGAGAAGAAAACTCTATGAAGTGGCCTGCCGACACAACCCGCGTCACCCAGGTGTCCGGGATGCGGGAAACCAAGTCAATTTGAATAGAAGCAGGCGACCCCCCACTCGAGAGCCCTCGAGTGGAAACCTGGCGTCAATCTGTTTTAGCTGGGTTTTTTTTTTTTTTTTTTTGTCAGATTCCCGCTTGTCTTGACGGAAACTTTGTTTCCAGGGAGAGCGAGATTTCTGAGAGGTCTTTTTTCCTGAAAAAGAGGGACGACCCGATCCCCAAGAGGGCTGACCGAAACGTCCCCTGGACCGAAAGGATTGCCGACACTACCGGCACTAGTCCTGCCAGACGCAGAAGTCACAGCTCTGCGCTGCGGTAAAACCGTTTCCTTTGCCTTTGCGGTCAGCTCCGTGCGGTCAGACTCAAATAGCTGACCACCTTGTAAGTTAAAGATAGCAAACCCTGCTTAGAAACCGCGTCCCCGGTCCACTGTCTAAGCCACAGTGCTCTTCTGACTGTGAACTGCCGAGGATTGCGCCCTGGATAGCAGTGACGCAGTATCCTCCACAACTTGAAAAGCCCATCTACTTCGATAGAGGGGATCCATCTTACTACGCCGTCCATAGACGGCCCAACCGGCTCAGGGAAGCTTTACAAGCACATATGGACTCTAGCACTGAATCCATGACCCGCGGCCTCGTAGATGGATTTTGCTGCCATCTACGTTTTTTCTGTCCAACGGATCCTGCAGACTCGCCTTCCCTTTAACGGGAAGATTTTGCTAAGCTGGGATAAAGGGACATTCACTTCAGGAGAAGGAATTCAATTCAATCAATCAACTCCGTAGAACACGGATACAGTGTCTCAATTATCTGGACACAGGCGCTCCTTCTCCACTGTCCCATTAAGCTCATCCAGTGATGGTAAAACTGATCGCGACTGAAAACATCCGGGCCGACTTACCAGGACGTCCAGATACCTCCTCCGGTAACTGTAACGCCTCCAATAAAAACCTCTTAACGGCCCCAAAGAGAGGCAGAGTGTCCCTTTGCCGATCCTCCTCTTATGCGGGAAGGAAGGCACCGGCTTGTGTCGCTTCCTTGAGAGGATCTAGCTGACACTCAATAATCTAGAAAGACAGACAGGCCATCAATAGAAACTAGCGAGGGCCTCCATTTTGACACCACTGGAACCTCCGACCGCTGCGCTAGACGCCGTCGAGGTCTGCGTGTCAGATACGCGAGACTGATCCTGTAGCAGATCTGGGAGACGGTCTCTGACCATGCACAGTATACGGCAGGTTAAAGTGTTTCTTAAAGAAAAAACGAACGCTGAAGGGTTAAAGCTCTTAAAGAGAGAGCTACCCCAGCTGTCCCTCATTAAGAGTTAACCGCCTAAGAAAGGGTTAAAGTCGCAGACTCCCCACACCTTGATAATGAAAAGGGTGTGCGAGCCCCCAGTGCCTCTATAAGGCAGCAGCTGCAGGACAGCTATGCCACACTGAAGAAAATTCAACAAGATCGCTAAAAAAAAAATGCGCTGTTTTGTAAATCGCAATGACCGCCAAAGTCATTAAGGGGATCGCTAACCGCTTATGCGCTGTCAATGAGATCGCCCAGATTGGCAGCTACTAGCGACCTTAAAAATGATCACACAAACGATCGCATAATACGCGCCGTTATCGGGAAAAAATAGTGGCAATAATAATATCGCAGGCTCCCCACAACCTTTTTATGAAAATGGTGTGCGAGCCCCCTGTGATAACAGCTGCAGGCAGCGCAGTCTGCCACCCATTTGTGCCTCAGAAAGGCGCCCGCGCTGTGGGGGTGAGGGGGTTAAACTTCTGCCCTGCGGGTAGAAGCTACTCACCCAGCTGGTCGCGGTGCAGCGCTTGCCGGGAGGGGAGCGATGTCCGGGGAGCTTTCAGCCTGCTTATAATGGCCACCGCGCTGCGCTGTGCCTCCGTGTGCTTCATGAGAGAAGCCGGAAATGGAGACTGCCGTACAGCGCGCGCTCAGAGCGGCGCGAAATTCAAATAAAAAAAGCGCGCACTCCTCTCTCCTGTTCTCTATGTCCTGCAGGCATCCACCTGCGGACAAAAAACACAGTCACCGGCATGTATATTGTAACAGCGACTGCCGCAGCAGTCGCTGAAAACACTCAAACACATATTAAAATGTGGAGTACTCACCAGCCGAAAGCGCCACAGGGACCCCCAGGGTTTCTGGCGCATGCCCATGCTTCCCCCCAGGGCGGGGAACGCAGTGACCCCTGCAGCGCGGTTTGCGTCCCCGCCAGGGAAGCCATCCTCATCCCCCGGGCCGGCAGGGTTCTGCAGGGACCACCATATAGGGTAATACAGATCCGCCAAGGGAGAGGTGGGGGTCCAGCAGCGCTGAGACCCCTGAGACCTCTAGACCACATTTGGTGATCCAAGTCTCTTGTCCGATAAAAAATAATAAAATCTTCTGAGGAGCTGCTTCCAGCAGCGACTATCTTCTCTGACCTCAAATTGAAAACTGGAGAGCTGAGTAGGAGGGGCCCGAGCTGGAGGGGCCGATCAACACTCTTTTTAATCTGAGGTGTCTATCTCATCTGGGCTCCGCCTACCCACTAGTTATGACTAGTGTGGTGTCTCCTTTCCTTCGATTCTGTTGCTGAAATCCTCGGGTTCCTTGAAGAACCCGAACACCACGAAAAGAAGGCTTCCCAAGTCTTGTGATAAATCCTAGTAGTAGCCGGACCTCTGGCAGCTCGCAGAGTGGCAATGACTTCGGCTGAAAAACCTTGACGGGTTAAGATTTCGGTCTCAAGAGCCACGCCGTCAAACGCAGAGACTTCAGGTCCGGATGGCGAACGGGCCCTTGAGTTAAACAGGTCCGGGCGAAGAGGGAGTGGAAGTGGAGGCGCTGCCAGAAGCGACACCAGCGTCGAGAACCACGTCCTCCTTGGCCAATCCGGGGCTATTAACATAGCCGGGACTCTCTCCAGTCTGATCCGACGCAACACCAGAGGAAGTAAGGATATCGGCGGGAACACATAGATTAGCTCGAATTGGTCCCACGGAGCCACCAGAGCATCCACCGCCACAGCCTTCGGGTCCTTGTACCTGGACATGAACGTCGGTAACTTGGCATTGAACCTGGATGCCATCAAATCCACTTGGGGAGTTCCCCAACGGGAGCACAGCAGTGCAAAAATTTCCGGATGAAGACTCCATTCTCCAGGATCCATCTTTTCGCGACTGAGAAAGTCCGCCGTGATATTCTGAACTCCCGGAATGTGAATCGCAGAGATGGCTGGCACCCTGGCCTTGGCCCATACCAGGATCCGAGACACCTCCATCATGAGTCTGAAACTCCTCGTCCCACCTTGATGGTTGATATACGCGACCGCCGTCGCGTTGTCTGTCTGCACTCAGACTGGTAGACCGCTTAAAGGGACCGTCCAGTGTTGGAGGCAAAGGAAAATTGCCCTCAATTCCAGGATGTTGATCGGCAGAACAGATTCTTCCGACGACCATACTCCCTGAATCCAGAGATCTTCCAGACCCCCCCCCAGCCCGTCAGGCTGGCATCGGTGGTTATGACCGACCACCTCGGAGGGAGGAAGGACTTCCCCAGGGATAACGCTTCCAGACGTAACCACCATCCTAGAGACTCTCGCACCCTGTGGGAGATGATGACACTGCCATCCAGCGAAGCCTGCGATCGATCCCAACGGTTCAAAATGAGCATTTGGAGAGCCCTGGAATGAAATTGGGCAAACGGAAGTGCCTTCATCGACGCCACCATCAACCCCAGAAGGCGCATACACCTTCGAAGGGACATTGCTGTCGAAGACTTCATAACCTGTACATGTCGAAGAAGAGTTGCTTGCTTGTCTGGAGGCAGAGACACCACTGCTCGTACCGTGTCGAAATGCATCCCCAAAAACAGGATTGACTGCGACGGTTCCAGAGACGACTTCTCCCAATTGACCAGCCACCCGAAGTCCTCCAGGAGCTGAAGGGATAGATTGCGAGCCGTCACCACCTCCTCCTTTGAGGACGCCACAATCAAAAGGTTGTCCAGGTAGGGAAGAATCGTAACCCCCTGTCTTCGAAGGATCGCCATGAGAGGTGCCAGAATTTTTGTAAAAACTCTGGGTGCTGAGGCCAACCCAAATGGCAGGGCCACAAACTGGTAATGGTCCTGACCTATGGCAAAAACGAAGGAAGCGTTGGTGGGCCCTTCCGACGGGAACATGCAAGTAAGCGTCGCGAATGTCGATTGACACCAAAAAGTCGTTCTGCGACAGGGCCGCCACAACCGAGCGAAGCGACTCCATGCGGAACTTCCGGGTGCGGACATGCCGATTCAATCTTTTGAGATCCAGAATGGGGCGAAATTTGTCCTCCTTTTTGGGGACCACAAAGAGGTTGGAATAAAACCCTCTTCCCCGGCGGAACCGGTACCACCACACCCTTCTGCAGCAGGGACTCGACCTCTCGCAGTAGAGCGGCAAAGAGCTCGGGCTCTGACGGAATGCGAGATTGACAAAAACTGTCCGGGGGTCAGAAAGAAACTCTATGAAGTAGCCTGCCGACACAACCCGCGTCACCCAGGCGTCCGAAACGCGGGAAGCCCAAGTCGATTCGAATTGGAGCAGGTGACCCCCCACTCGAGAGCCCTCGAGTGAGACCCTGGCGTCAGTCCGCCTTAGCGGGCTTTTTGCCAGCTTCCCGCTTGTCTTGACGGAAGCCCTATTTCCAGGGAGTGCGGGATTTCTGAGAGGTCTTTTTTCCTGAAAAAGATGGACGACCCGATCCCCAAGAGGGCTGACCGAACCGTCCCCTGGACCGAAAGGACCGCCGACTACTACCGGCACTAGGCCTGCCAGACGCAGAAGTCACAGCTCTTCGCTGCGGTAAAGCCGTTTCTTTTGCCTTTGCCTTGACAATCAGCTCCGTGAGGTCAGATCCAAATAGCTGACCACCCTTGTAAGCTAAAGATAGCAAACCTTGCTTGGAAACCGCATCCCCGGTCCACTGTCTAAGCCACAGTGCTCTCCTGTGACCGCCGAGGATTGCGCCCTGGACAGCAGTGACGCAGTATCCAAACCTGCATCACTGCCATATCGGGCTGCGTCCTCCAACAACTTGAAAAGCCCATCTAGCTCGGATAGTGGGGATCCATCTTGCCACGCCGTCCGTATGAAAACAAGGGGATGAAAACAAGAACGCTGAAGGGTTAAAGCTCTTAAAGGGAGAGCTACCCCAGCTGTCCCTCACTTAAGGGTTAACCGCCTATTAGGGGTTAATGTCGCAGACTCCCCACAACCTCTTTTAAATGAAAAGGGTGTGCGAGCCCCAGACAAAAAAAGGGCCTCTATATGAGGCCACAGCTGCAGGACAGCGCAATCTGCCACCTAATTGTGCCTCAGAAAGGTGCCCTGCGCTGTGGGGGTGAGGGAGTTAAGCTTCTGCCCTGACAGGCAGAAGCGACTCACCCAGCTGGCCGCGGTGCTGTGTTCCTTCGGTCTGTCGGGAGGAGAGGAGTGAGGAGCCCGAGGAAGCCTCAGTAATGGCCGCCGCGCTGTGAAGAGAGAAGCCGGAAGAGAAGAGGCAGGAGAAATCGCGCGCTCAGAGCGCTTCCTGCCCGAGAAGACCGGGAAAGCGCTAAGCCACGCCCCCCGCCGGCTTCAAAAAAATGCACGCGAACTCCTCCGCTCTCCTCTCCTGCCCCGCTCCCATGTCCTGCAGGCATCCACCTGCGGACAAAAAAACACCAGTCACCAACATCATACATGTAGCAGCCACCAACATCATACATGTAGCAGCGGCTGCCGCAGCAGCCGCTAAAGCACTCACACACATTAAAAAATGCAGAGTACTCACCCAGCTGAGCGCCACAGGGACCCCCAGGGATTTGTGGCACTATGCCCATAGCTTCCCCCCAGGGCGGGGAACGCAGTGACCCCAGAAGCGCGGTTTGCGTCCCCGCCAGGGAAGCAACCCTCATCCCCCAGGGCCGGCAGGGTTCTGCAGGGACCACCTTAAAGGGTAATACAGATCCGCCAAGGGAGGGGTGGGGGTCCAGCAGCGCTGAGACCCCTGAGACCTCAAAACCACGGGGGTCCAAGTCTCTGTCCGATAAAAATAAAAAATTTTCTTAGGAGCTGCTCCTGCAGCGACTATCCTCTGTGACCTCAAATTTAGGACTGGAGAGCTGGAGTAGGAGGAGCCCAAGCTGGAGGGGCCGGTCAACACTCTTTTTAATCTGAGGTGTTCTATCCTGTGTGGGCTCCGCCTACCCACTAGTAACGACTGTGTCTCCCTTCCTTCCATCTGCTGCTGAAATATACAATTACATAAAGTAAAAGGGATAACAAAAGAAACTTACTAAACCTGGTCTCAGAAATGCTGAGCTTGGCGGAGGGAGGTACTCCGGATCTGGAAAATGGACAGTCACACAGCGAACTGTGTCTTCCCAGAAAGACCAAATCCTGTTTCTGTTTTTTATTAGCGCTAAGGTTATGCCTACACATCGCACCTTGATGAGCACATGTGGGGGCGAATTGTGGGATGTGCTGGGTCTGTTAAAATTTGAGATCCCCTACTTACAGGATATCTTCACCCCTGGGGTTTTCAGGCAGAAGTTATCGTCATTTTTATTGTGATTTTACCTTTACATAAAGACCAAATATGAACTGGTTTGCATCATTTATCAGAACATTATGAAAGCATTACATTCATCCCTTCGCTACAACATCAAAAATCTATATCCCATAAATCTCAGATAAATGCAAACCCCAATATTCATTCCTGACCACTGGCACATCTGCAATCTGTGCTTTATGAAAGGAAGCCCTATGCCTGGGAAAGCATGGTAAACAAATTTCAGCCTGGTTGTCATTTTCACCGAAACAGATCATCTTGTTTAATTACCTGGCCACTGCAGAGGGCCACTGCTCCAAAAGGAGCTTTTAAAACATCCTTTGTATTAATTAGTTCTTTTCACTTCCCCATATGTTCAATGTGAAGGCCTACTTCATCAGATTGCATGGTCAGCTCTTCTCTCCTTCACTGGACAGGTATTACGACAGTGACGTTTATGTGAGGGAAGCTTCTCACATTGTGAGTCAGAAACCAATCGTCCAGACGAGAAATACTCCATGATGTCTGAGGATCAACAGTCACCTTCCTGAAGACCAAAGGGATGAAGGTCGACCACAAGGGAGAGTGGTGAATTGAAAATGGACTAAGTACCCTAAGAAAAGTGGGACCCGAAGAAATTCTTCTGGGATCTCAAAATCAGAATGTGATTTATCAGCATGAAATCTTGCTGGAGGACACAGATGATCGACCTGATCCGCTTTCATCATCATAAATCCTTCCTATAAAGTAGATCGTTCACTAATGTTCATTGTCCCCACTGCATGGGGACAGCCAAGATCATGGCCATCTCAGAAAAGTCCTTCTCAATGTTCTCTATCAGGGAGATGGACTTTAAGAGCATATCCACTCTGACCAGACCATCGACCTCATCATCGTAAACCTCGTCCTCCCTCAAAAAATAGCTTCATGACAAGCAAAGCGTCACACTGACTCCCACTGCGAGGGAACAGCAGCGATCGGGACTTGCTTTGCTTTTCTTCAACCAGATAGACTTTTGTGAAGGAATCACATCCACTCTGAAGGGAGACAGCGCCCACGAGTCAGATGTAATCTCCAGGCTTCTGGTAGTCAGATTTCCAAAGCCAAGAACTTGGACCCGTCTTCTTCCCCATTACAGATTTCACCCTCCGGTCATTTTGTGAGACGTAGGAACGAGTGATCATCCACTGACTGATCGTTAAGTGGGCGCAGCCATACGGATATACGCCAGACGATTAACAGCGGTCATCATCCGGCTAAAACAATCTGTTAAGCTTCCTCTGATGGACGGTTAGTTTTAGTTTCATGGGTTTTGATCGCCGTTACACAATCGATTTGCCTTTAATGATTAGTAACTCGATAATCAGGAAGCAGCAAAGACTCAATCTCGCCCTTCTGACTGACCCCAATTTGAAAGGAGAGCGAGGAGACATCGCACCGCATCAGGTCCAGCCTAAAAAAAACCACTCAGAACCTTCGGCACTGGAGAGCAATTATACATCCCATCCCAAGAGCGCAAGTTCCTCCTGGGTGGGGTCTACAGGGGGCAGGGAATAGTCAAGAACGTCTGCTATCCTAATGTAATCCTTTCATGCAGGGAGAGCCGAGCTCGTTTATTTTTACATTTTTTCTTTTAAAGCTTTCACACCGGAGACGAGCAGCGATGAGTGTGATAGGCTCCGGCCTGGGCATCCCTGGACTCCCAGCCTGACCTGGGCACCCCTGGACATCCATATTGACATGGGCAGCCCTGGACTTCCAGCCTTTCTGGTACCCCCCCTACACTCCGGACTGACAATGGCACACCTGGTCTCTTTGGGACCCCCCAGACTGACGTGGGCACCCATGGACATCCAGCGTCTCTGGTACCCCCCCTACACTCCAGACTGACAATGGCACACCTGGATGTCGGGCCTCTATGGGACCCCCCAGACTGGCGTGGGCACCCATGGACATCCAGCGTCTCTGGTACCCCCACTACACTCCGGACTGACAATGGCACACCTGGCCGTCTGGCCTCTTTGGGACCCCCCAGACTGACATGGGCACCCATGGACATCCAGCGTCTCTGGTACCCCCCCTACACTCCAGACTGACAATGGCACACCTGGAAGTCTGGCCTCTTTGGGAACTCCCAGACTGACATGGGCACCCATGGACATCCAGCGTCTCTGGTACCCCCCCTACACTCCGGACTGACAATGGCACACCTGGACGTCTGGCCTCTTTGGGACCCCCCAGACTGACATGGGCACCCATGGACATCCAGCGTCTCTGGTACCCCCCTACACTCCGGACTGACAATGGCACACCTGGGACGTCTGGTCTCTTTGGGACCCCCCCAGACTGACGTGGGCACCCAAGGACATCCAGCGTCTCTGGTACCCCCCCTACACTACGGACTGACAGTGGCACACCTGGACGTCTGGTCTCTTTGGGACCCCCCAGACTGACGTGGGCACCCATGGACATCCAGCGTCTCTGGTACCACCCCCTACACTCCGGACTGACAATGGCACACCTGGACATCTGGTCTCTTTGGGACCCCCAGACTGACGTGGGCACCCATTGACATCCAGCGTCTCTGGTACCCCCCTACACTCCAGACTGACAATGGCACACCTGGACATCTGGCCTCTTTGGGCCCCTCCAGACTGATGAGGGCATCCCTGGATGTTCGGCCTCTCCGGTACCCCCTGGACTCACATGGGCACCCACCCTGGACACTGATGTGGGCACTCCTGGCCTCTCTTGGGGCCGTGCACTACAAGCTATAACCTGCTCACCTGTTACCTAATCTGTACAATGCCGGCAACTGGGTATGGGGGGGGGTCTGTACTGTGTTTGGCAGCTCCTGATGCAATGGAAAGCACTAGCCCCATACTGTCCGCTGGGTCCCTGGCAACAGTGACCACCCCAATCCCCCGCCAGCAGAGAACACACACAGCCTCTCCTTTGTACAGTCAGATTTATTGTCACATTTTCTACGTTCGGCAAATACATGAGCGACAGCTGAATATCTGCACAGAGAAGCTCTTTATTCATCATAGTGGTAGCTGCTCCATCATAGAGATATCAATACAACAGCGCCATCCTGTGGTCATATGAAAAAAATCTAAACAAATGGTTCCTAGCCTCCAACCGACCCGCCCTGACGTCCACTGTGACCTCCGTGGTTCATGTCGCCAACCTGCATGGAGTCCCTACGCCTAGCACTACATATATATATATATTTCTGCAGCGCTCCACCTCTGATCGCCATTCTCCAGGTCTATCCTTACGCCTAGCACTATATATATATATATATATATATTTCTGCAGCGCTCCACCTCTGATCGCCATTCTCCAGGTCTATCCCTACGCCTAGCACTATATATATATATAAATATATATATATATTTCTGCAGCGCTCCACCTCTTATCGCCATTCTCCAGGTCTATCCCTACGCCTAGCACCACATATATATATTTCTGCAGCGCTCCCCTCTGATAGCCATTCTCCAGGTCTATCCCTACGCCTAGCACTACATATATATATATATATTTCTGCAGCGCTCCACCTCTTATCGCCATTCTCCAGGTCTATCCCTACGCCTAGCACCACATATATATATATATATATTTCTGCAGCGCTCCACCTGATAGCCATTCTCCAGGTCTATCCCTACGCCTAGCACTACATATATATTTCTGCAGCGCTCCACCTCTGATCGCCATTCTCCAGGTCTATCCCTACGCCTAGCACTATATATATATATATATATTTCTGCAGTGCTCCACCTCTGATCGCCTCTCCAGGTCTATCCCTACGCCTAGACCTACATATATATACTTCTGCAGCGCTCCACCTCTGATCGCCATTCTCCAGGTCTATCCCTACGCCTAGCACTGCATATATATATATATATTTCTGCAGCGCTCCACCTCTGATCGCCATTCTCCAGGTCTATCTCTACGCCTAGCACTGCATATATATATATATATATATTTCTGCAGCGCTCCACCTCTGATCGCCATTCTCCAGGTCTATCCCTACGCCTAGCACTACATATATATATTTTCTGCAGCGCTCCACCTCTGATCGCCATTCTCCAGGTCTATCCCTACGCCTAGCACTGCATATATATATTTCTGCAGCGCTCCACCTCTGATCGCCATTCTCCAGGTCTATCCCTACGCCTAGCACACTATATATATATATATATATATATATATATAATATATATATATTTCTGCAGCGCTCCACCTCTGATCGCCATTCTCCAGGTCTATCCCTACGCCTAGCACTATATTATATATATATATTCTGCAGCGCTCCACCTCTTATCGCCATTCTCCAGGTCTATCCCTACGCCTAGCACCACATATATATATATTTCTGCAGCGCTCCACCTCTGATAGCCATTCTCCAGGTCTATCCCTACGCCTAGCACTACATATATATTTCTGCAGCGCTCCACCTCTGATCGCCATTCTCCAGTCTATCCCTACGCCTAGCACTATATATATATATTTCTGCAGCGCTCCACCTCTGATCGCCTCTCCAGGTCTATCCCTACGCCTAGACTACATATATATATTTCTGCAGCGCTCCACCTCTGATCGCCATTCTCCAGGTCTATCCCTACGCCTAGCACTGCAATATATATATTTCTGCAGCGCTCCACCTTGATCGCCATTCTCCAGGTCTATCCCTACGCCTAGCACTACATATATATTTCTGCAGCGCTCCACCTCTGATCGCCATTCTCCAGGTCTATCCCTACGCCTAGCACTTATATATATATTTCTGCAGCGCTCCACCTCTGATCGCCTCTCCAGGTCTATCCCTACGCCTTAACTACATATATATATTTTCTGCAGCGCTCCACCTCTGATCGCCATTCTCCAGGTCTATCCCTACGCCTAGCACTGCATATATATATTTCTGCAGCGCTCCACCTCTGATCGCCATTCTCCAGGTCTATCCCTACGCCTAGCACATATATATATATATAATATTATTCTGCAGCGCTCCACCTCTGATGCCATTCTCCAGGTCTATCCCTACGCCTAGCACTATATATATTTCTGCAGCGCTCCACCTCTGATCGCCATTCTCCAGGTCTATCCCTACGCCTAGCACTACATATATATATTTTCTGCAGCGCTCCACCTCTGATCGCCATTCTCCAGGTCTATCCCTACGCCTAGCACTGCATATATATATTTCTGCAGCGCTCCACCTCTGATCGCCATTCTCCAGGTCTATCCCTACGCCTAGCACTATATATATTTCTGCAGTGCTCCACCTCTGATCGCCACTCTCCAGGTCTATCCCTACGCCTAGCACTATATATATTCTGCAGCGCTCCACCTCTGATCGCCATTCTCCAGGTCTATCCCTACGCCTAGCACTATATATATATATTTCTGCAGCGCTCCACCTCTGATCGCCATTCTCCAGGTCTATCCCTACGCCTAGCACTGCATATATATATTTCTGCAGCGCTCCACCTTTGATCGCCATTCTCCAGGTCTATCCCTACGCCTAGCACTACATATATATATTTTCTGCAGCGCTCCACCTCTGATCGCCTCTCCAGGTCTATCCCTACGCCTAGCACTGCATATATATATGTATTTCTGCAGCGCTCCACCTCTGATCGCCATTTTCCAGGTTTAATGTACAAAAGAAAAAAAAAAAAAATTAAATGACACTGCTCTATGTTCTATGTCATGCTTGTTAATTACATCATGTCTTCCTATACTCCAGTCACATCCAGAGCTGCAGACACAAACCTACTGGCTTCCTGTGAAGGCTGCAGGGTGTAGCCTGCTGCGATGCATTATGGGAGATATGGTATTTTTACCAGGCACTGTATGGTTAAAAGAAAAAAACAAAACTAAACACTACATCCCACACGATGCGACACAGCTGAGAAGGACCGGTGCTTGGCAGCCGCGTGTGTGACTGCAGCTCTGGATGCAGCTCCGGTAGTGACTAGAGTATGCCACCGTCCATAGAGCTTTAACACTCAGGTTAAGTCGCTACGTGGAGCGCTGAGGGTCTTGTAAAATATGTGGACTACGGAGGCTGCGACTATCCCTCCGTCCGCTAGTCTGGACCCCACGTCAGAAGCAGAGGGGTGCACACAATGCACCAGACCAAGTTCAGCCCAGTGACGGGGTTCGCGGTGAGCAGCGATCGCTCGCGGCGGAGCTGACTTGCGAGCAGGTAAAGCTAATTCTGTTCACTTCAACCTTTTTTTTCTTTTTGTTTTTAATACTGAAATAAGGCAAAAATATCACAAACAAAAACAAGAAACAAAAAAAAAACCCTTAAAGAGGAATTAACCAGGCAAAATAGCAGTAAAGAGTGAACGCGGACGTACGCCATAACACGTACGGAGATGGAGACAGACCCCCGGATTATAGGACGGGCAGGAGCCTGCACCCATAATCCGGGGGCCACATATCGGGGGCAGATACAGTCACACAGCCGACAGCCCGGCTCTGGGAGCGTACCTGCCACAGGTCTGTATGTAGGAGCAGGGCCGCGGCACAGTATTGCGGTGTGCCGCCCCCTGGCTCGTACGTACAGACGTCATATATACACACATTATACATTCAGCACAATATACTTGTAAGCTGTACGAGAAATATATACAAGCAGTGAGCGCGGGGGCAACCCCCAGGAAACAAGGGCACCGAGTATATACATGTGGCCCCCATGATGGCGGGGGCCAGGAGCAGCGGACGTGCTGGATACCAGCTCCTGCCCTAATACATTCTTGTGGTGAAGGGAACATGAAGCCCACAGCAAACATCAGACGCTTTTTTTTCCTCTCTTTTTAGGCAAATTAGCGTTTTTTTCCATTGAAGTCCTATGTACACAGTATAGCTCCAGAAAGTTTGCAAGGGCTTTTTATTTTTTTGGAGGGTGAGGTGGGGGTAGGAGACATGAAGGTCCCCATCCCTGCCCCCCGGGAAGTCCTAACAATGTCCAGCGGCCATGGTCAGCCTTTAAACACTGCTTTGTCGGAGAGCATCTCCTGGAAGGGTTCACTTTGTGATTTACCCCACTGGGTACAAATCTCTCGGCCAGTCCACAGATAAACCCTTTTAGCTTGTTAGAAGGTGGCACTCCTAAAGTTTTCGTAGGGACCCGCAGCCGCTAAGACGCCTTCCCGACTGCCGGAGAAGCTCCTGAAGAAGGGTCGTAGAGCTGGTCCCGTCCCGTCCGCTCCGCAGAAGGGTGGCGGAGAGCAGCGGTGTCAATATTAAGGCAACGGCACCGTACACGCCCAAAGCTACGTCGTCTCTTCCTCCGGACCCTTGAGAAAGTCTGTCCGAGGGGTCCGCCGTCCCATCATCTCCGCCATTGGTGTCCACGTTGGGACGGTTTGTAAACAAAAGCAGAATAAAAACATTAACCGAGGAGGAAAGGAGAACACAAACGCTCTGGAAATCAGGAGTAAGAACAGGTACCGGGTCCTCAGACAACAAAAATTAAAAAAACAGGTTAATAAAAAAAAAAAAACAAAGTCACACAGAAGGCAAAGGTGCAAATCCTCCAAATAAACACTAAAAGGCCCAAAACCGGGGAGCGGTCCCCGACAGATGTGGCCGAGGGCCCCAAGTCCTGGCGCCCAGTAATGCTCCAGATCCTGCTAACAGCGTACGCCATCCTTCATGGGCATCGTCCATTGAAAAGTAAGTGCATCCTTTATGAGCAGAAGGGAAATAGCACAATTTTAACAGTTCAAAAAGGGTTTGGAGGGTTTTTTTTTTTTTCTTTTTTTTTTTTTTCAGCTGTTTTTGTAACAAAAAAAAAAAAATCACAACATTTTACATCTGTGCAAAAAATAACCATTAAAAATGCAGATCCCCCCTTCAAAATTGCTAAGTGCATTCTTCAAGTTTTGATGGATTAACCCCCCTTCAACCCTCCCCAATACGACAGGGAACTCAAAGCAGAGCGTTGTCATTTTGCAAGAAGCGCTGAAAACTTTTTTTTTCTTTGTTTTTAATTCCTTTTTTCTTTATTATTATTTTTCTTCTTTTTTTATTTTTTTTTTCTCTTTATTCTTATTTTTTTTTAAACAAAATATATTTAGCAAAAAAAAATATTTTTTTTTGAGGAAAGTGTATTTGGCTGTATTTCTTCTTTTCCCAAAATAATAATATATATATATATTTTTTATATTTTACCATATCCGTTGCCGGAATACTTAACTTTTTCATACAAAAAAAAAAAGAAAGAAAAGAAAATGGAAAAAAAAAAAAAAACTCCAAAATCAGAAACTGTCACGTTAAAAAAAACAAAAAAAAAAAACTTAAGAAATTAAAGAAAGTCAAAAATCCATAAGGTACATTTCTAACAAACAGTCATAGGTCAATAAATCCAGTTTACCCTCCTTTCGGGTGTTTTTTTTTTAATTTTCTTAGTTAAAAAAAAAATATTTAAAAAAAAAAAAAAAAAGGAAAAAAAGAAAATTAGATTTTTGATCAGTTTCTGTAAAGTGCATTTTTTAAGGTGCTTTAAAATGAGTGCATTATGTTTAGGGGAGTGGGGAGGGAACGCAGGCGCCCCCCCCACTCCCTGGCTCTGGGTGGGATTACACCCACCCCCTCCTTTTCTAAGTCTCTGCCCCCCTCGTGCGGAGGGAAGGGTAAAGTTTGCAGTGCAGTACACCTGCCGAAAACAAGAGAAGTCGGCAACTTAGGTAAAGATGGCGTCAGAGGAAGACGAGCGCCTCAGTAGTCGTCGATAGCTTCCATCTCGTTAGGGGAGCCATGTAGGGAGTAACCTGGGGGCAAACACAGAAATCATCACTATAGCAAGGGCTGGACGCCGCGGCATGGCAGCTCCTCCAGCTGTGACTGTGATGCCCACCATCCGTGACTGTGATGCCCACCATCCGTGACTGTGATGCCCCCCCAGCTTGCTGCAGGAACTGCGCACAATACGGGCAGGGCGCCACTAAGGTGGGCAGTGACTCACATGGTAAGGGGCCGCAGGACCACCATACCTACCCAGTATGCTGGGGTCTGAGTGTAACATGTGAATCCGCCTCTTCATCTTACTGCTCTGGACGTCGTATCCGCTGCTCGGCTTGGAATTCTGCGGTGGTGGAAACATGGAGGGTGCTAACCAGGCGGCTTCCTGCAGCGGGAGAGCGTGAGGCATCATGGCGTCACATGGCTGCATGCAGTGTACAGACCTGACTGCAGCTCTGAGTGTGACTGGAGAACCCTACCTGCTGACGTTGGCTGGCTTTGTACTTTGCTCGTCGTTCCAAGAACTGTTTAGCGAATTCTTTGGCTTCAAGTGTTTCCCCAAGACAGGAGCGGATGTAATCATGGACGTCGTACGGAGACTCCAGTTCCTTCAGGAAGGCCACTAACGTGGGGACTGTGGAGAGGACACAGAAGGCATCAGCGGGGCGGCCGCAGGGGGCGCGGCGCAAGGGGCGGCCACAGGGGGAGCGGGCAGGGGCAGCCACACGGTGAGCGGGGCAGCCACAGGTGGGAGCGGGGCAGCCACAGGGGGTGCGGGGCAGCCACAGGGGTGCGGGGCAGCCACAGGGGTGCGGGGCAGCCACAGGGGGTGCGGGGCAGCCACAGGGGGTGCGGGGCAGCCACAGGGGGTGCGGGGCAGCCACAGGGGGTGCGGGGCAGCCACAGGGGGTGCGGGGCAGCCACAGGGGGTGCGGGGCAGCCACAGGGGGTGCGGGGCAGCCACAGGGGTGCGGGGCAGCCACAGGGGGTAGCGGGGGTCCAGCCACTGCGCAGCAGCATCTCACCGTCCAGGTTGTTGGATGTGTTCAGGATGTGTAACATTTGCTCGCACCACTGAGTGAACCCGTCTGAAGGCTTAATTCCCTGCAGCAGTTTCAGGAGCTTCTCCTCGTCATCTGTTTTCTTGCGCCGGGCAGAAGCAGAATAAGAGTCGCTGGGGGTGAAAGAAACAATTCAGGTTTGCAGGGTTCCGGGGGGCGAGTGGTGCGACACACAGGGTCGTGGGGCCAGGGCGACACACAGGGTCGCGGGGCCGAGAGCGACACGCGCGGTGGCGGGGCCAGAGCGCACGCGCGGTGGCGGGGCCAGAGCGCCACGCGCGGTGGCGGGGCCAGAGCGCCACACGGGTGCGGGGCCAGAGGACACGCGCCACACACCGGGTGGCGGGGCCCAGAGGCGCCACACAGGGTCGCGGGGCCAGAGCGCACACACGGTGGCGGGGCAGAGCGCCACACAGGGTCGCGGGGCAGAGCGACACACGCGGTGGCGGGGCGAGAGCGACACACGCGGTGGCGGGGCGAGAGCGACACACGCGGTGGCGGGGCGAGAGCGACCACGCGTGGCGGGCGAGAGCGACAACGCGGTGGCGGGGCAGAGCGACACGCGGTGGCGGGGCCAGAGCGACACACAGAGCATGGCGGCACATGGTCTGACACTAAGGAGGCACAGGAGGTGGGCAGTACTCACGTCAGTGATGGGCTACTTCTGCTGTTCCTTAGCCCTCTGCTACTCGCCCCAGTTTTGACACTTTCCTCCCAGGGGCTCTTTCCAGCCCGCCCCACAGAGATCCTGAGTCAGACCCCCACTGCGAGGGAATGATGGGGGCACCAGACATCCCAAGACCTCCATGCTGTGGAGGACAATAAAGTCAATACAGCCGCCACATCCATCCACCACATCCATCTACAACTCACCGTCCGTGACGACTGCGCTCTCTGCTTCAGCATCTGCCCCTCGCGCTCCTGCATTTCCAGCATGGCTTTGAGAGAGACCCCTTTGCCGTGAGCAGCCCACATCGGCGATGAGGAGGACGACTGCCCGCTATGCTGGATCAGTTTCAGAAGCAGCTCTTGCTGTTGACGATTCTAGATAAAGCAGAGGGATCAGGACCTCGGTGTAAGGAAGCGCCAGGGTCCGGGAGAGAATGAGGACCACTCACCTGCTTCCTCCTGTACATCTCCTCCTCGTCCCGGCGCTTCTGCTCCTCCTGGCGCCGCTTCTCCTCCCTCCTCTTCCTCTCCTCCTCCTCTCTCTTGGCCCTGAGTTCGGCTTCTCTGCGCTCCTGCAACTGAGAGACACGTTATCAGCACCTGCGCGGCCCCCCACGCCCGCCGCGCTGCCCCTCACACCCGCCCTGTCCATGTGCAGACATCGATACCTTCTGTTGCAGTTGCAGCTGCTCCAATATTGGCCCCTGAGATACGGCAGTCACTGGCAGGTCCCACAGAGCGGAGTCCCCACCTGGCAGAGGACAAGAGGGTTACTGGCCGGAGGACAGAGCCTGTACCCCCCGGGTAGACGACACACCAGAGCGGCGACACTTACCTGCTGCCGATGTATTTGAGGTATTCAGATCCCATAGGGATCCAGTGTCTGGCACAGAGAGAGATCGGTTCATAGCGGGGAGGAGGGCAGCGTCGGACCCCCTGCAGGACAGCACAGAACAGAGGCGTTAGTAGACAGAAGTCCAGAAACATCAACCACGAGAAGAGGACAGAGTAGGGAGGAGGTAGGGATCAAGCAAGGGAGATACTCCTGTCTGCCCTGCAAGTACACGGGTCGGAGCAGCGCTCAGGCTTCTACTGCGGGGGGCTTTACAAGCAGGTGACACTCTTGAACTACCCCCATCATGCTCTACGGGGTGCATGCAGATTACTAGCCCCCACATGCAGAACATTTACCAACCCGTCAGTGCCCAGGTCAGTCAGGTCCATAACAGAAGGGGTCAGTCACTGACTAGTCTGCTGGGGGAGATAGTAATGGGCCTGACGGGTGGAAGAAGGACACTACCTGGATTTTGAGGGGTTCAGTTGCTGGAGAAACAGTGTCAACTGCTGCTGTTGCTGAGCGGTTAGATCACTGGCTTTCTGCTGAGAGTACTGCTGCCTGCAGGCGACACGAGCATTAGAGTGATCTGCGGGAAGAGCCTATGCTGCAGGAAGTAAAGGCGCACAGAGATGACGTGCGGGAAGAGCCTATGCTGCAGGAAGTAAAGGCGCACAGAGATGACGTGCGGGAAGAGCCTATGATGCAGGAAGTAAAGGCGCACAGAGATGACGTGCGGGAAGAGCCTATGCTGCAGGAAGTAAAGGCGCACAGAGATGACGTGCGGGAAGAGCCTATGCTGCAGGAAGTAAAGGCGCACAGAGATGACGTGCGGGAAGAGCCTATGATGCAGGAAGTAAAGGCGCACAGAGATGACGTGCGGGAAGAGCCTATGCTGCAGGAAGTAAAGGCGCACAGAGATGATCTGCGGGAAGAGCCTATGCTGCAGGAAGTAAAGGCGCACAGAGATGACGTGCGGGAAAGCCTATGCTGCAGGAAGTAAAGGCGCACAGAGATGACGTGCGGGAAGAGCCTATGCTGCAGGAAGTAATGGAGCACAGAGATGACGTGCGGGAAGAGCCTATGCTGCAGGAAGTAATGGAGCACACAAATGACGTGCGGGAAGAGCCTATGCTGCAGGAAGTAATGGAGCACAGAGATGACGTGCGGGAAGAGCCTATGCTGCAGGAAGTAAAGGCGCACAGAGATGACGTGCGGGTAAAGCCTATGCTGCAGGAAGTAAAGGCGCACAGAGATGACGTGCGGGAAGAGCCTATGCTGCAGGAAGTAAAGGCGCACAGAGATGACGTGCGGGAAGAGCCTATGCTGCAGGAAGTAATGGAGCACAGAGATGACGTGCGGGAAAGCCTATGCTGCAGGAAGTAAAGGCGCACAGAGATGACGTGCGGGAAAGCCTATGCTGCAGGAAGTAAAGGCGCACAGAGATGACGTGCGGGAAGAGCCTATGCTGCAGGAAGTAAAGGCGCACAGAGATGACGTGCGGGAAGAGCCTATGCTGCAGGAAGTAATGGAGCACAGAGATGACGTGCGGGAAAGCCTATGCTGCAGGAAGTAAAGGCGCACAGAGATGACGTGCGGGAAAGCCTATGCTGCAGGAAGTAAAGGCGCACAGAGATGACGTGCGGGAAGAGCCTATGCTGCAGGAAGTAATGGAGCACAGAGATGACGTGCGGGAAGAGCCTATGCTGCAGGAAGTAATGGAGCACAGAGATGATCTGCAGGAAGAGCCTATGCTGCAGGAAGTAAAGGCCACAGAGATGACGTGCGGGAAAGCCTATGCTGCAGGAAGTAAAGGCGCACAGAGATGACGTGCGGGAAGAGCCTATGCTGCAGGAAGTAAAGGCGCACAGAGATGACGTGCGGGAAGAGCCTATGCTGCAGGAAGTAAAGGCGCACAGAGATGACGTGCGGGAAAGCCTATGCTGCAGGAAGTAAAGGCGCACAGAGATGACGTGCGGGAAGAGCCTATGCTGCAGGAAGTAAAGGCGCACAGAGATGACGGCGGGAAGAGCCTATGCTGCAGGAAGTAAATGGGCACAGAGATGACGTGCGGAAGAGCCTATGCTGCAGGAAGTAATGGGCACAGAGATGACGTGAGGGAAGAGCCTACGCTGCAGGAAGTAATGGAGCACAGAGATGATGTGGGAAGAGCCTATGCTGAAGGAAGTAATGGAGCACAGAGATGACGTGCGGGAAAGCCTATGCTGCAGGAAGTAAAGGCGCACAGAGATGACGTGCGGGAATAGCCTATGCTGCAGGAAGTAATGGAGCACAAGATGATCTGCGGGAAGAGCCTATGCTGCAGGAAGTAATGGAGCACAGAGATGACGTGGAGGAAGAGCCTATGCTGCAGGAAGTAATGGAGCAGAGAGATGATGTGCGGAAGAGCCTATGCTGCAGGAAGTAAATGGCGCACATGGATGACGTGCGGGAAGAGCCTATGCTACAGGAAATAAATGGAGCACACAGATGACGTGCGGGAAAGCCTATGCTGCAGGAAGTAATGGAGCACAGGATGATGTGCGGGAAGAGCCTATGCTACAGGAATAAAGGAGCCACAGATGACGTGCGGGAAGAGCCTATGCTGCAGGAAGTAATGGAGCACACAAGATGACGTGCGGAAGAGCCTATGCTGCAGGAAGTAATGGAGCACACAGATGACGTGGTGGAAGAGCCTATGCTGCAGGAAGTAATGGAGCAAGAGATGACGTGTGGGAAGAGCCTATGCTGCAGAAGTAATGGAGCACAGAGATGACGTGCGGGAAGAGCCTATGCTGCGGAAGTAATGGAGCACACAGATGACGTGCGGGAAGAGCCTATCTGCGGGAAGTAATGGAGCACACAGATGACGTGTGGGAAGAGCCTATGCTGCAGGAAGTAATGGAGCACAAGATGACGTGCGGGAAGAGCCTATGCTGCAGGAAGTAATGGAGCACAGAGATGACGTGGGGAAGAGCCTACGCTGCAGGAAGTAATGGAGCACAGAGATGACGTGTGGGAAGAGCCTATGCTGCAGGAAGTAATGGAGCACAGAGATGACGTGCGGGAAGAGCCTATGCTGCAGGAAGTAATGGAGCACACAGATGACGTGCGGGAAAGCCTATGCTGCAGGAAGTAAGAGCACACAGAATGACGTGCGGGAAAGCCTATGCTGCAGGAAGTAAAGGGCACACAGAGATGACGTGTGGGAAGAGCCTATGCTGCAGGAAGTAATGGAGCACAGAGATGACGTGGGGAAGAGCCTATGCTGCAGGAAGTAATGGAGCACAGAGATGACGTGCGGGAAGAGCCTATGCTGCGGGAAGTAATGGAGCACATGGATGACGTGTGGGAAGAGCCTATGCTGCAGGAAGTAATGGAGCAAGGATGACGTGCGGGAAGAGCCTATGCTGCAGGAAGTAATGGAGCACACAGATGACGTGCGGGAAGAGCCATACTGCAGGAAGTAATGGAGCACATGGATGACTGTGGGAAGAGCCTATGCTGCAGGAAGTAATGGAGCACACGGATGAGTGCGGGAAGAGCCTATGCTGCAGGAAGTAATGGAGAAGAGAGATGACGTGCGGAAAGAGCCTATGCTACAGGAAGTAATGAGCACACAGATGACATGCGGGAAGAGCCTATGCTGCAGGAAGTAATGGAGCACAGAGATGACGTGGGGAAGAGCCTATGCTGCAGGAAGTAATGGAGCAAAGATGACGTGCGGGAAGAGCCTATACTGCAGGAAGTAATGAAGCACACAGATGACGTGGGAAGAGCCTATGCTGCAGGAAGTAATGGCAGCAGAGATGACGTGTGGGAAGAGCCTATGCTGCAGGAAGTAATGGAGCACACAGATGACGTGGGAAAGAGCCTATGCTGCAGGAAGTAATGGAGCACACAGATGATCTGCGGAAGAGCCTATGCTGCAGGAAGTAATGGAGCACACGGATGATGTGCGGGAAGAGCCTATGCTGCAGGAAGTAATGGAGAAGAGAGATGACTGTGGAAGAGCCTATGCTGCAGGAAGTAATGGAGCACAGAGATGACGTGCAGGAAGAGCCTATCTGCAGGAAGTAATGAGAAGAAGGATGACGTGCTGGGAAGAGCCTATGCTGCAGGAAGTAATGGAGCAGAGAGATGACTTGTGGGAAGAGCCTATGCTGCAGGAAGTAAGGCGCACACAGATGACGTGCGGAAAGAGCCTATACTGCAGGAAGTAATGGAGCACAGATGACGTGTGGGAAGAGCCTATGCTGCAGGAAGTAATGGAGCAGAGAGATGACTGTGGGAAGAGCCTATGCTGCAGGAAGTAAAGCGCACAGAGATGACTGCGGGAAGAGCCTATGCTGCAGGAAGTAATGGAGCAACAGATAGACGTGCGGGAAGAGCCTATGCTACAGGAAGTAATGGAGCAGAGAGATGATGTGCGGGAAGAGCCTATGCTGCAGGAAGTAATGGAGCACACAGATGACGTGCGGGAAGAGCCTATGCTGCAGGAAGTAATGGAGAAGAGAGATGACGTGCGGGAAGAGCCTATGCTGCAGGAAGTAATGGAGCAGAGAGATGATGTGCGGGAAGAGCCTATGCTGCAGGAAGTAATGGAGCACATGGATGACGTGCGGGAAGAGCCTATGCTACAGGAAATAATGGAGCACAGAGATGACGTGCGGGAAGAGCCTATGCTGCAGGAAGTAATGGAGCACATGGATGACGTGCGGGAAGAGCCTATGCTGCAGGAAGTAATGGGATGACGTGCGGGAAGAGCCTATGCTGCAGGAAGTAATGGAGCACACAGATGACGTGCGGGAAGAGCCTATGCTGCAGGAAGTAATGGAGCACATGGATGACGTGCAGGAAGAGCCTATGCTGCAGGAAGTAATGGAGCACATGGATGACATGCGGGAAGAGCCTATGCTGCAGGAAGTAATGGAGCACATGGATGACGTGCAGGAAGAGCCTATGCTGCAGGAAGTAATGGAGCACATGGATGACATGCGGAAGAGCCTATGCTGCAGGAAGTAAAGAGGGATGGAGAAAAACGGCGAACGCGAGGGTAGAAAAGGTAAAATGTGAATGGTTAAAGGAATTAGAGAGATGAACAGGAGGCAGGAAAAATGTGAAGACTTACACAAGAGAAGGGAAATCCGGGCGTACGACAAGAGCAAGCACATGTTATAGCGGCATTACCTGCTGATGAGCTGCAGCAAGTACTGATGTTGCATCTGTTGATACAAAGCTAATTCCTGCTGTTTTTTCAGGCACTGCTGATCAATGTTACCCTAGAAAGAAGAAAAGATGCATTACAGCCCCTGCTGGGGGCGCTCTATCCGCAGGGTAGGAGGCTGCATGCATTCTGCATGGCATGTGTCATTATGCGGTTTCAGACAGGCGTGGAGCCCGTCGGCGCAAATCGAGTGTCACAGCACCGCGGACGACCGACAGGCGCAAATCGCGCGTCACTGCACAGCGGACATCCGACAGGCGCAAATCGCACGTCACTGCACAGCGGACGGCCGACAGGCGCAAATCGCGCGTCACTGCACCGCGGAGCGGCCGACAGGCGCAAATCGTGCGTCACTGCACCGCGGAGCGGCCGACAGGCGCAAATCGCGCGTCACTGCACCGCGGAGCGGCCGACAGGCGCAAATCGCGCGTCACTGCACCGCGGAGCGGCCGACAGGCGCAAATCGCGCGTCACTGCACCGCGGGCCGACAGGCGCAAATCGCGCGTCACTCACCGCGAGGCCGACAGGCGCAAATCGCGCGTCACTACACCGCGGAGCGGCCGACAGGCGCAAATCGCCGTCACTGCACAGCGGACGGCCGACAGGCGCAAATCGCGCTCACTGCACCGCGGACGCGGCCGACAGGCGCAAATCGCGCGTCACTGCACCGCGGAGCGGCCGACAGGCGCAAATCGCGCGTCACTACACACGCGAGCGGCCGACAGGCGCAAATCGCGCGTCACTGCACGCGCGGCCGACAGGCGCAAATCGCGCGTCACTGCACCGCGGAGCGGCCGACAGGTGCAAATCGCGCGTCACTGCACCGCAGACGGCCGACAGGCGCAAATCACGTGTCACTGCACCGCGGACGGCCGACAGGCGCAAATCACGTGTCACTGCACCGCGGACGGCCGACAGGCGCAAATCGCGGTTTACTGCAGACGGTCGACAGGCGCAAAGACGGATTTTGGTAAGAACTTACCTGTAAAATCCTTTTCAGCGAAGGAAGGAAAGGAGACACACTAGTCATAACTAGTGGGTAGGCGGAGCCCAGATGGGATAGACACCTCAGATTAAAAAAGAGTGTTGACCGGCCCCTCCAGCTCGGGCTCCTCCTACTCAGCTCTCCAGTTGTACACAAGCTTAAGGAAGAGCAATATCACCAGCGGAAGCAACATAACCCCTTCTGAAGGACTTCAGAGACAAAAAAACACAAGAGTACAGGTTATGCATGCATTTAGGTAAAAAACCACACAGTTCCAGGTACTACTCACTGGACCTGACCACTGCAATGAGCTGGCGATGCTGGAACAGAGCCGTAGCGCGTCGACCTCGACCCAGATAACTGCTATCAGAGAAGGGTCACGCCGCATCTGTAATACAACAACACACTTCTGCCAATGGAGGAGCTGTGTCTCCTTTCCTTCCTTCGCTGAAAAGGATTTTACAGGTAAGTTCTTACTAAAATCCGTCTTTCAGCAGCAGAACGGAAGGAAAGGAGACACACTAGTCATAACTAGTGGGACGTCCCAAAGCAGTCCAAAAATATAGGGTGGGAAAAAAACCAGAAACGGCAGAACCCAACAACCTAAGAAAACTGCGCAACTAGCGCTAAAAAACAGGTTAAAGGAAACTTTAAACTACCGCCGCCTGTAGGACTCTACGTCCCAAGGCTGCATCAGCGGAAGCACTAACGTCCACCTTATAAAATTTCGTAAAAGTGTGGACAGAGCGCCAGGTAGCTGCCCTGCAAAGCTGAGCTGCCGAGGCCCCTTGATGGAAAGCCCATGACGAGCCCACAGCCCTCGTGGAGTGAGCTCGAACCTTAATCGGGCAAGGTTCGCCCTTAAGTCGGTACGCTTCCAAAATGGCCGACCGAATCCAACGAGCTATAGAGTCCTTGGAAGCTCGTTGACCACGTCGACGACCTGCTGGAATCACAAACAGAGTCCGACTTCCGAAAACCTTGAGTAACAGTCAAATAAAACTTCAAAGCCCGCACCAAATCCAATGCGTGCAAGGCCCGTTCCTTCGCATTCCTTGGACTCGGACAAAGAAGGCAACACAATATCCTGGTTAACATGAAATTGCGACACCACCTTAGGTAGGAAGTCGCTCCGTGTGTGTAGCACTACACGATCCGGGTGAAACTCCAGGAAGGGAGGCGAGCAAGAAAGAGCCGCCAACTCAGAAACCCTTCTCAAAGAAGTGACCGCTACTAGGAAGGCAACCTTCCAAGAGAGCAAAGAAAGACTAACAGAGTCCATAGGCTCAAAAGGCCCGTGTTGAAGAGCCTCCAAAACAAGGTTGAGACGCCAAGGAGACACAGGCGCCCTACGCGGTGGAAACTGGCGGGTTACTCCGCGAAAAAAGGAACGCACGTCCCTACGCGAGGCGATAGCCTTTCGGAACAGCAAGGACAGAGCAGAAACCTGACCCCTCAGGGTGCTAACTGCCAAACCTTTGTCCAGTCCAAATTGCAGGAAAGCCAACAAATTGGGAATGGAAAAAATCCTCGGATTCCTTGAGGAACCCGAACACCACGAAAAGAAGGCTTCCCAAGTCTTGTGGTAAATTCTAGTAGTAGCCGGACCTCTGGCCGCTCGTAAAGTGGCAATGACTTCGGCTGAAAAACCTCGACGGGTCAATATTTCGGTCTCAAGAGCCACGCCGTCAAACGCAGAGACTTCAGGTCCGGATGACGAACGGGCCCTTGGGTTCACAGGTCCGGGCGAAGAGGAAGTGGAACTGGCGCTGCCGCCAGGAGTGACACCAGAGTCGAGAACCACGTTCTCCTTGGCCAATCTGGGGCTATCACTATAGCAGAGATTCTCTCCAGTCTGATCCGACGGAGAACCAGAGGCAGTAAGGATATCGGCGGAAACACATAGATCAGCTCGAATTGGTCCAACGGAGCCACCAGAGCATCCACCGCCACAGCCTTCGGATCCTTGTACCTGGACATGAATGTCGGCAACTTGGCATTGAACCTGGATGCCATCAGATCCACTTGGGGAGTTCCCCAACGGGAGCACAGCAGTGCAAAAATCTCCGGATGAAGACTCCATTCTCCGGGATCCATCTTCTCGCGACTTAGAAAGTCCGCCGTGATATTCTGAACTCCTGGAATGTGGATCGCAGAGATAGCTGGCACTCTGGTCTCTGCCCATATCAGGATCCGAGATACCTCCACCATGAGTCTGGAACGCCTTGTCCCGCCTTGGTGATTGATATATGCGACCGCCGTCGCATTGTCTGTCTGCATTCGGACAGGCAGACCGCTTAAAGGGACCGTCCAGTGTTGGAGGCAAAGGAAAATCGGCAAAACAGACTCTTCCGACGACCATTCTCCCTGAGTCCAGAGATCGTTTCAAACACCCCCCCAGCCTGTCAGGCTGGCATCGGTGGTTATGACAGACCACTTTGGAGGAAGGAAAGACCTCCCCAGGGATAACTCTTTCGGACGGATCCACCATCCTAGAGACTCTCGTACTTTGTGAGAGATGATAACACTGCAATCCAGTGAGGTCTGCGACCGATCCCAGTGGTTCAAAATGAACTTTTGGAGAGCCCTGGAATGAAATTGGGCAAACGGAAGTGCTTCCATTGAAGCCACCATCAACCCCAGAAGGCGCATACATTTCCAAGGGACATTGTCTTTGAAGACTTCATCACCCGTACATGCCGAAGGAGACATGCTTGCTTGTCTGGAGGCAGGGACACCACTGCTCGTACCGTGTCGAAATGCATCCCCAAAAACAGGATTGATTGTGACGGTTCCAGAGACGACTTCTCCCAATTGACCAGCCACCCGAAGTCCTCCAGGAGCTGAAGTGATAGGTCGCGAGCCGTCACCGCCTCCTCCTTTGAGGCGCCACAATCAAAAGGTCGTCCAGATAAGGAAGGATCGTGACTCCCTGTCTTCGTAGAATCGCCATGAGAGGCGCCAGAATTTTGTAAAAACTCTGGGCGCTGAGGCCAAACCGAAAGGCAGGGCCACAAATTGATCTTCCCCTATGGCAAAACGAAGGTAACGTTGGTGAGCCCTTCCGATTGGAACGTGTAAATAGGCGTCGCGAATGTCGATTGACACCAAAAAGTCGTTCTGCGACAAGGCTGCCACCACGGAACGAAGCGATTCCATGCGAAACTTTCGGGTGTGGACATGCCGATTCAATCTTTTGAGATCCAGGATGGGGCGAAACTTGTCCTCCTTTTTGGGGACCACAAAAAGATTGGAATAAAATCCTCTTCCCCTGTCCTCTGGTGGAACCGGTACCACCACACCCTTCTGCAGAAGAAATTCGACTTCTTGCAGTAAAGCGGCACATAGCTCGGGCTCTGACGGGATGCGAGATTGGCAATAACTGTTCGGGGGTCGAGAAGAAAACTCTATGAAATAGCCTGCCGACACAACCCGCGTCACCCAGGAGTCTGGGACACGGGAAACCCAGGTCAATTTGAATTGGAGCAGGCGACCCCCCACTCGAGAGCCCTCGAGCGGGACCCTGGCGTCAATCCGCCTTAGCGGCTTTTTGTCAGATTCCCTCTTGTCATGACGGAAACTTTGTTTCCAGGGAGTGCGGGATTTCTGAGTGGTCTTTTTTCCCGAAAAAGAGGGACGACCCGACCCCCAAGAGGGCTGACCGAAAGGACCGTCGACCATTACTGGCACCAGGTCTGCCAGGTGTAGAAGTCACAATTCTTCGCTGTGGTAAAGCTGCTTCTTTTGCCTTTGCTTTGGCAATCAGCTCCGTGAGGTCAGATCCAAATAGCTGACCGCCCTTGTAAGCTAAAGATAGCAAACCTTGCTTGGAAACCGCATCACCGGTCCATTGTCTAAGCCACAGAGCTCTCCTGACTGAGACCGCCGAGGATTGTGTCCTGGATAGCAATGACACAGTATCCAGGTTTGCATCATGACCATATTGGAATGCACTTTCTAACAATTCGAACAGTTCGTCCACCTCAGGTACTTGAGGTTCACATTTCCTCCGCAAACGGTCCAACCAGACCAGGGAAGCTTTATAAGCACACATGGAGCCTAGCACTGCTCTGAAACCATGACCCGCGGCCTCGTAAATGGATTTTGCCGCCGACTCCGCTTTTCTGTCCAGTGGGTCTTGTAGACTCGCCTTCCCTTTAATAGGAAGTAAAGACGGATTTTGGTAAGAACTTACCTGTAAAATCCTTTTCAGCGAAGAAGGAAGGGAGACACACTAGGCATTACTAGTGGGTAGGCGGAGCCCCAGATAGGATTGACACATCAGATTAAAAAGAGTGTTGACCGGCCCCTCCAGCTCAGGCTCCTCCTAATCAGCACTTCAGTCGTACCCAAGCTTAAGGAAGAACAATATCACCAGCGAAGCAACATAACCCCTTCTGAAGGACTTCAGAGAAAAATACAAAAGTACAGGTTATGCATGCATTTGGCAAAGAAAAAAACCACACAGTTCCAGGTACTACTCACTGAACCCGACTACTGCGATAAGCTGGCAATGCTGGAACAGAGCCGTAGCGCGTCGACCTCAGCTCAGAAAATCGCTATCAGAGAAGGGCCACGCTGCATCTGTAAATACAACAACACACTTCTGCCATGGGAGGGATGTGTGTCTCCCTTCCTTCTTCGCTGAAAAGGATTTTACAGGTAAGTTCTTACCAAAATCCGTCTTTCAGCTGCAGATGAAGGAAGGGAGACACACTAGGCATTACTAGTGGGACGTCCCAAAGCAGTCCAAAAATTAGGGTGGGAAAAAAACCAAAATAGGCAGAAACCCAACAACCTAGATAAATGCGCCTCAGGCGCCAAATACAAGTTAACTAAAAACTTTAAATTACCGCTGCCTGCAGGACCCTACGTCTTAAGGCCGCATCAGCGGAAACACTGACGTCCACCTTATAAAACTTTGTAAATGTGTGGACGAAACGCCAGGTCGTCGCTCGGCAGAGATGAACTGCCGAGGCCCCTTGGTGAAAGGCCCACGATGAAGCCACAGCCCTCGTGGAGTGAGCTCGAATCTTAATCGGGCAAGGTTCGCCTTTAAGTCGGTAAACCTCCAAAATGACCGACCAAATCCAACGAGCTATAGAGTCCTTGGAAGCTCGATGACCACGCCTACGACCTGCTGTAATCACAAACAGGGAATCTGACTTCCGAAAGCCTTGAATGACAGACAAATAGAACTTCAATGCCCGCACTAAATCCAATTTGTGCAAGTCCCGTTCCTTTGCATTCCTTGGGCCCGGGCAAAGCGAGGGCAACACAATATCCTGGTTAGCATGAAATTGCGACACCCCTTAGGTAGAAAGTCGCCCCGAGTGCGAAGCACTACTTGATCCGGGTAAAACTCCAGGAAAGGAGGCGAGCAGGAAAAAACTGCCAACTCAGAAACCCTTCTTAAAGAGGTTACCGCCAGTAAGAAGGCAACCTTCTAAGAAAGTAAAGAAAGTCTAGCAGAACCCATAGGCTCAAAAGGTACATGCTGAAGAGCCTCCAAAACAAGGTTGAGGCGCCAAGGAGACACAGGTGCCTTCCGCGGTGGAAACTGACGGGTTACTCCTTGAAAAAAAGGAACGCACGTCCCTACTCGATGCGATAGCCTTCCGAAACAGCAAGGACAGGGCAGAAACCTGACCTTCCAGAGTGCTAACTGCCAAACCTTTGTCCAGCCCGTACTGCAGCAAAGCCAACAAATTGGGAATGGAAAAAATCCTCGGATTCCTTGAAGAACCCGAACACCACTAAAAGAAGGCTTCCCAAGTCTTGTGATAAATCTTAGTAGTAGCCGGACCTCTGGCAGCTCGCAGAGTGGCAATGACTTCGGCTGAAAAAACCTCTACGGGTCAATATTTCGGTCTCAAGAGCCACGCCGTCAAACGCAGAGACTTCAAGTCCGGATGACGAACGGGCCCCTGGGTTAACAGGTCCAGGCGAGGAGGAAGTGGGAATGGCGGTGCCGCCAAAAGCGACACCAGTGTCGAGAACCACGTCCTCCTTGGCCAATCCAGGACTATCAACATAGCCAGAATTCTCTCCAGTCTGATCCGACGCAGCACCAGAGGAAGTAAAGATATCGGCGGAAACACATAGACTAGCTCGAAATGGTCCCACGGAGCCACCAGAGCAACCACCGCTATAGCCTTCGGGTCCTTGTACCTGGACATGAAGGTCGGTAGTTTGGCATTGAACCTGGATGCCATCAAATCCACTTGGGAGTTCCCCAACGGAAGCACAGCAGTGCAAGAATTTTCGGATGAAGACTCCAGGATCCATCTTCTCGCGACTGAGGAAGTCCGCCGTGGTATTCTGGACTCCTGGAATGTGCATCGCAGAGATGGCTGGAACCTTGGTTTCGGCCCATAACAGAATCCGAGACACCTCCATCAAGAGCCTGGAGCTCCTTGTCCCGCCTTGGTGGTTGATATATGCAACCGCCGTCGCGTTGTCTGTCTGCACCCGGACTGGTAGACCGCTTAAAGGAACCGTCCAGTGATGGAGGCAAAGGAAAACTGCCCTCAATTCCAGGATGTTGATCGGTAGAACAGACTCTCCCGATGACCATACTCCCTGGATCCAAAGATCGTTCCAGACACCCCCCCAGCCCGTCAGGCTGGCATCGGTGGTTATGACCGACCACCTCGGAGGAAAGAAAGATTTCCCCAGGGATAACGCTCCTGGACGTAACCACCATCCTAGGGATTCTCGCACCCTGTGAGAGATGATGACGTTGCAATCCAGAGAAACTTGCGATCGATCCCAACGACTCAGAATGAGCCTTTGGAGGGCCCTGGAATGAAATTGGGCAAACGGAAGTGTCTCCATGAACGCCACCATCAACCCAGAAGGCGCATACACTTCCGAAGGGACATTGCTGTCGCAGACTTCATATTCTGTACATGTCGGAATAGACATGCCCGCTTGTCTGGAAAGAAGGGACACCACCGTCCGTACCGTGTCGAAATGCATCCCCAAAAACAGGAATGACTGCGACGGTTCCAGAGACGACTTCTCCCAATTGAACCAGCCACCCGAAATCCTCCAGGAGCTGAAGGGATAGATTGCGAGCCGTCACCGCCTCCTCCTCTGAGGAGATCGTCCAGGTAGGGAAAAATCGTAACCCCCTGTCTTTGAAGAATTGCCATGAGGGGTACCAGAATTTTTGTAAAAACTCTGGGCGCCGAGGCCAAGCCGAATGGCAGAGCCACAAACTGGCAATGGTCCTGACCTATGGCAAAACGAAGGAAGCGCCGGTGAGCCCTTCCGACGGCGTTCTGCGACAGGGCTGCCACAACGGAGCGAAACGACTCCATGTGAAATTGTCGGATGTAGACATGTCGATTCAATCTTTGAGATCCAGAATAGGGCGAAATTTGTCCTCCTTTTTGAGGACCACAAAGAGGTTGGAATAAAATTCCTCTTCCCCGGTCCTCTGCGGAACCGGTATCACCACCCCCTTCTGCAGAAGGGAATCGACCTCTCGTAGTAGAGCGGCAAATAGTTGGCTCTGACGGAATGCAAGATTGGCAAAAACTGTCCGGGGGTCGAGAAAGAAACTCTATGAAGTAGCCTGCCAACACAACCTGTGTCATCCAGGCGTCCGACACACGGGAAACCCAAGTTGGTTTGAATTGGAGTAAACGACCCCCCACTCGAGAGCGCTCGAGTGAGATTCAGATGTCAGTCCGCCTTAGCGGGTTTTTCGCCAGCTTCTGTCTTAACCGAAGTTCTGTTTCCAGGGTATGCGGAATTTCTGAGAATTCCCTTTTTTTTTTTTTAAAAAAAAAAAGAGAGGGACGACCCAAACCCCCAGAAGGTTGGCCGGATCATCCCTTGAACCGAAAGGACCGCCGACAACTACCGGCACTAGTCCTGCCAGACGCAGAAGTCACAGGTCTGCGCTGCGGTAAAGCTGTTTCTTTTGCCTTTGCCTCGGCAATCAGCTCCGTGAGGTCAGATTCAAATAGCTGACCACTTCCTAAGCTAAAGATAGCAAACCCTGCTTGGAAACCGCGTCCACTGTAAAAGCCACAGAGTCTGACTGTGACTGCCGAGGATTGCGCCCTGGATAGCAGTGACGCATTATCCTTCAACTTGAAAGCCCATCTACCTCGATAGAGGAGATCCCGTCCTTAGACGGTCCAACCGGCTCAGGGAAACTTTACAAGTACATCCTTAATACCGAATCCATGACCTGCGGCCTCACAGATGGATATTGTTGCCATCTCCGTTTTTCTGTCCAGTGGTTTGCAGACTCGCCTTCCCTTTACCAGGAAGATTTGCTAAGCTGGGTAAAGGGACATCCACTTCAGGAGAAGGGGTCCAATTAACAATCAACTCCGTAAAAAAAAACGGAAACAGTTTGTAAAGCCGTCGCGACCCATGCGATTCCTGAAACATCCGGGCCGACTTACCAGGACGTCTAGCTACCTCCTCCGATAACTGTAACGCCCTCATGGAGAAATCTTAGTACGGCCCATGAGAGAGGAAGACTGTCCCTGCCGATCTTCCTTGTCCGAATCGGACATCTTCGCTACGCGAGAAGGAAGGCACCGATTTGTGTCGCTTCCTTGAGAGGATGTAGCTGACACTCAATAACCTAGAAGGTCAGACAGGCCATCAATAAAAACTAGTGAGGACCTCCATTTTCCACTGGAACTTCCGACCGCTGCGCATGAGTCGAGGTCTGCGTGTCAGATACGCGAGACTGATCCTGTAGCGGATCTGGGAGATGAACTGCCCTTGCACAGTATATGGCAGATTAAACCTGTCAGTAACCAGAACAGTATGTTTCTTAAAGAAAAAACAAACGCTGAAGGGTTAAAGCTCTTAAAGAGAGAGCTACCCCAGCTGTCCCCCATTAAGAGTTAACCGCCTAAGAAGGGGTTAAAGTAGCAGACTCCCCACAACCTTGATAATGAAAAGGGTGTGCGAGCCCCAAGTGCCTCTTATAAGGTCGCAGCTGCAGGACAGCTATGCATAACACTAAACAGAAAAACGTTCCACAAGATCGCTAAAAAATTGCGCTGTTTTGTATAACGCAATGACCGCCAAAGTCATTAAGGAGATCGCTAACCGCTTATGCGATGTTAATGAGATCGCCCAGATTGGCAGCTACTAGCGACATTAAAAAAGATCACACAAACTATCGCATAGTATGCGTCGTTATCGGTATCGTTAGCGGAAACGTTAGTGGCAATAATAATAATAATATCGCAGGCTCCTCACAACCTCTTTATTAATATTGAAAAGAGTGTGTGAGCCCCTTATGCGATAACAGCCGCAGGACAGCGCTATCTGCCACTCATTAGTGCCCCAGACGGCGCCCGCGCTGTGGGGTGAAGGGGTTAAGCTTCTGCCCGCGGGCTGGAAGCGACTCACCCAGCTGGTCACGTTCTTGCCAGGAGGGGAGGGGAGCGATTTCAGCCTGTCATGAAATGGCCGCCGCGCTCTGCCTCCGATGTGCTCCATGTAGAGGAGCCGAAAATGGAGGCTGCAGTAAAGCGCGTGCTCAGAGCGGCGCGAAATTCAAAAATAAAAAAGCGCGCACTCCTCTTCTCCTCAGAGTCACCGGCATGTATACTGTACAGCGGTTGCCGCAGCAACCGCTGAATCACTCACACACAATCTTTAATAAAAATGTGGAGTACTCACCAGCCGAGCGCCACAGGGACCCCCAGGGGTTTCTGGCGCGTGCCCATGCTTCCCCCCCAGGGCGGGGAACGCAGTGACCCCTGCAGCGCGGTTTGCACCCCCACCAGGGAAGCCATCCTCATCCCCCCGGCCGGCAGGGTTCTGCAGGGACCACCATTAGGGTAATACAGATCCGCCAAGGGAGAGGTGGGGGTCCAGCAGCGCTGAGACCCCTGAGACCTCTAGACCACTTCTGGTGATCCAAGTCTCTTGTCCGATAAAAAATAAAATCCTCTGAGGAGCTGCTTCCAGCAGCGACCATCCTCTGAGACCTCAAATTGTAAACTGGAGAGCTGAGTAGGAGGAGCCCGAGCTGGAGGGGCCGGTCAACACTTTTTAATCTGAGGTGTCAATCCTATCTGGGCTCCGCCTACCACTAGTAATGACTGTGGCTCTCTTCCTTCCATCTGCAGCTGAAAGAAGATTTGCTAAGCTGAGACAAAGGGACATCCACTTCAGGAGAAGGAATCCAATTGTCAATCGATTCCGTAGTACACGGATACAGTGACTCAAATAGATGTGTCCCCTGAAAACGTTTGTCTGGACACAGACGCTCCTTCTCCACTGCTTGATTAAGCTCAATCAGGGATGGCAAAGTCAAAAGTGACTTATGCGACTCCTGAAACATCCGGGCCGACTTACCAGGGCGAGTAGTTACTTCCTCCTGTAACTGTAACGCCTCCCTCATAGCTTCAATTAAAGCTTCTACACGGCAAGAAAAAGAGGCAGAGTGCCTTTGCCGATCTTCTTTATCCGATTCGGATATTCCCCCTGAACTTAAAGGGGAACCCTCCACATCAGAACTCTCTGAGTCGCTATATGTGAAAGAAGTCACCGGCCTGTGTCGCTTCCTGCCATGAGGGGGTTTGGCTGACACCCAATAACCTATAAGGTTAGACAGGCTATCAATCGAACGAGTGAGAGCCTCCATCTTTACATCACTGGGTCCTTCGACCGCTGCGCTTGATGCGGTCGATGTCTGTGTGTCAGATACACGAGACCGATCTTGTAGCGGAGTCGGGACATGGTCCGCACTTTGATTCTGATCTGACATGTCTTACCCAGTACAATGGCAGGTTAAACCTGACAGTAACAAGAAACAGTGTGGTTTCTAGAAAAAAATAAAGACGAACGCTGAAGGGTTAACTCTTAAAGAAAGGGTTACCCCAACTGTCCCACCATTAAGGGTTAACCGCCTGATAAGGGGTTAAAGTCACAAGCTCTCCACAACCTGTATTAATGTGACAGATGTGTGAGCCCCAGGTGCCTCTTATGAGGTAGCAGGTGCAGACAGAAACCTCCTCAAGGAATGCCACACTAAACGAAAAAAAAAAAATCGCTAAAATATTGCGTCTTTTTTCGCATCTCATAAAAGTCCTGCGACTTAAAAAGCGTCGCTAACTTTAGCAACGTTCAGTGTGGCAGAGCCCTGCGCTGCGGGGGAGAGCAGTCTTTAAGCTTCTGCCCTCTGAGACCTCAAATTGTAAACTGGAGAGCTGGAGTAGGAGGAGGCCGAGCTGGAGGGGCCGCTCAACACTCTTTATAATCTGAGGTGTCAATCCTATCTGGGCTCTGCCTACCCACTAGTCATTACTAGTGTCTCCTTTCCTTCCGTTCTGCTGCTGAAATCGCGCGTCACTGCACCGCGGACGGCCGACTGGTGCAAATCGCGCGTCACTGCAGCGCAGACGGCCGAGAGGCGCAAATTGCGCGTCACTGCACCGTGGACGGCCGACTGGTGCAAATCACGCGTCACTGCAGCGCAGACGGCCGAGAGGCGCAAATTGCGCGTCACTGCACCGTGGACGTCGACAGGTGGAAATCACGCGTCACTGCATCGCGGACGGCCGACAGGCGCAAATCTCGCGTCACTGCACCGTGGACAGTCGACAGGTGGAAATCGCGCGTCACTGCATCGCGGACGGCCGACAGGCGCAAATCTCGCGTCACTGCACCGCGGACGGCCGATAGGCGCAAATCGTGAGTCCCTGCACCACGGACGGCCGACAAGCGCAAATCGCGTGTCACTGCACTACAGACGGCCGACAGGCGCAAATCGCGCGTCACTGCACCACGGCCTAGGCTCTGCTACATCAGCATCCAGCAGAGACCAGCGTGTCGGCTCGCTGTGAGGGCAGATATTCCATCCGACTGTCCAACACTGAACACAAAGTGTAAGACTGAGCAGGGAACAGATAAAAGTCTGATAAATAAATGCACAGAACTCACCAGCAGGGGCGGTGGAGATGGTCCTGGGGCAAAAGGTACCCGACCCCACATCTTGATGACCTCACCCAGAGGCTGAAAGCCCTCGTCACAGCCTCTCTTCACCAGGAGTGACATGGTGAAGTATCCCGCCTGGCACCACTCCGCCATCTCTTGTGTACTGAACGGACCTGCGGGCGACAAAGGGAAGGTGGTCAGATCAGCGGTGTGTGATGCTGGTGTGCGAGGCACGGTCAGCAGTGCATACAGAAGTACGAGCACTCCATGTATGCTGCCCCATCCTCCTGCATCCACCACCACCAGCAGACCATCGGACACAGCGGGCACCTTGGATCTCCCCCTGAGGGTCCTTGTAGAACCACTTCATGGCGGCCTCATGGGACAGGGGCAGAGCAGCAGCACTATGGGAGCGGCTGGAGGAGAAGCCGTCTTCTTCTAGGGAGGAATCTTGCAGGGAAGCCACCAACTTTTCAGCCTCCTGTGAGGGACATAGAGGGGACATCATGAGGTCGAGCCGGCCAGGCACAGCGATGGCAGCAGCGGGAGACACCAACCTGCTGGAGATGTTTCATGCCTTCGTCCTCCTCCGGATCCCCCACAGAAAATTCAGTAGCAGCAACTGTGGGGGGAGATGGAGGGGTCGGCAGAGAGGAAAGTGGGGAGACGGAGGAAGGAACAAAGGCTCCAGGGTTTCCTACAAGTCAGGGGCGAAAGAGGAACATATTGTTTGGGGTCATCAGCCAACCGCACCCCTAGGCGCAGCACAGGTGTCCCACCACTCACCATCTTCTATTGAGCACGGTGGAGGCTCCACCAGGGCCCCATCGTCTCCATTTGTAGAGATGTCGTGGTCGTGCTCGCCCTCCTCCGAGTACACCCCTGCAGCCCACACAGACCCGCTCTGCTCCGGAGACTGGCATGGCGGCTCCTGCTGAGCGTCCTCTGAGGCGGCCAACTGTTCATCACCTGGAGAAAGAGTGCAAGAGTCAGGAGACCGCTCCTGAAATACTCTGTGCTGCAGAGGACCTCACTCTTACCCTGTGATCTCCCCAAAGATGCCAAAACATGCCTCCCCTCAAATCCTCTGTGCTGCTGGAGGGTCCCGTGCCCTCCTAGGTGGTCGGCACAATCTACATCTGAAATCCTCTGTGCTGCTGGAGGGTCCAGTGCCCTCCAAGGTGGTCAGCACAATCTACATCTGAAATCCTCTGCGCTGCTGGAGGGTCCCTTGCCCTCCCAGGTGGTCGGCACAATCTACATCTGAAATCCTCTGTGCTGCTGGAGGGTCCCGTGCTCTCCCAGGTGGTCAGCACAAACTACATCTGAAATCCTCTGTGCTGCTGGAGGGTCCCGTGCCCTCCCAGGTGGTCAGCACAGCCTACACCTCAAATCCTCTGTGCTGCTGGAGGGTCCCTTGCCCTCCCAGGTGGTCAGCACAGCCTACACCTCAAATCCTCTGTGCTGCTGGAGGGTCCCGTGCCCTCCCAGGAGGTCGGCACAATCTACATCTGAAATCCTCTGTGCTGCTGGAGGGTCCCGTGCCCTCCCAGGTGGTCGGCACAATCTACATCTGAAATCCTCTGTGCTGCTGGAGGGTCCCGTGCCCTCCCAGGTGGTCAGCACAGCCTACACCTCAAATCCTCTGTGCTGCTGGAGGGTCCCGTGCCCTCCCAGGTGGTCAGCACAGCCTACACCTCAAATCCTCTGTGCTGCTGGAGGGTCCCGTGCCCTCCCAGGTGGCCAGTACAATCTACATCTGAAATCCTCTGTGCTGCTGAGGTCCGTGCCCTCCAGTGGTCGACATCTACATCTGAATCCTCTGTGCTGTTGAAGGTCCCTCCCTCCAGGTGGTCGGCACAATCTACACCTGAAATCCTCTGTGCTGCTGGAGGTCCTGTGCCCTCCCAGGTGGTCGCACAATCTACACCTGAAATCCTCTGTGCTGCTGGAGGGTCCCGTTGCCCTCCCAGGTGGTCAGCACAATCTACATCTGAAATCCTCTGTGCTGCTGGAGGGTCCCGTGCCCTCCCAGGTGGTCAGCACAGCCTACACCTCAAATCCTCTGTACTGCTGGAGGGTCCCGTGCCCTCCCAGGTGGACAGCACAGCCTACACCTCAAATCCTCTGTGCTGCTGGAGGGTCCCAGCCCTCCCAGGTGGTCAGCACAATCTACATCTGAAATCCTCTGTGCTGCTGGAGGGTCCCGTGCCCACCCAGGTGGACAGCACAATCTACACCTGAAATCCTCTGTGCTGCTGGAGAGTCCGTGCCCTCCCAGGTGGTCGGCACAAACTACACCTGAAATCCTCTGTGCTGCTGGAGGGTCCCGTGCCTCCCAGGTGGTCAGCAAAACTACATCTGAAATCCTTGTGCTGCTGGAGAGTCCCGTGCCCTCCCAGGTGGTCGCACAAACTACACCTGAAATCCTCTGTGCTGCTGGAGGGTCCCGTGCCCTCCCAGGTGGTCGGCACAAACTACACCTGAAATCCTCTGTGCTGCTGGAGGGTCCCGTGCCCTCCCAGTGGTCGCACAAACTACACCTGAAATCCTCTGTGCTGCTGGAGGGTCCCGTGCCCTCCCAGGTGGTCGCACAACTACACCTGAAATCCTCTGTGCTGCTGGAGGGTCCCGTGCCCTCCCAGGTGGTCGGCACAATCTACACCTGAAATCCTCTGTGCTGCTGGAGAGTCCCGTGCCCTCCCAGGTGGACAGCACAATCTACACCTGAAATCCTCTGTGCTGCTGGAGAGTCCCGTGCCCTCCCAGGTGGACAGCACAATCTACACCTGAAATCCTTTGTGCTGATGGAGGGTCCCGTGCCCTCCCAGGTGGTCGGCACAAACTACACCTGAAATCCTCTGTGCTGCTGGAGGGTCCCGTGCCCTCCCAGGTGGTCAGCACAATCTACACCTGAAATCCTCTGTGCTGCTGGAGGTCCCGTGCCCTCCCAGGTGGTCAGCACAGCCTACACCTGAAATCCTCTTGCTGCTGTGAGGGTCCCGTGACCTCCCAGGTGGTCGGCACAAACTACACCTGAAATCCTCTGTGCTGCTGGAGGGTCCCGTGCCCTCCCAGGTGGTCGGCACAATCTACACCTGAAATCCTCTGTGCTGCTGGAGAGTCCCGTGCCCTCCCAGGTGGACAGCACAATCTACACCTGAAATCCTTTGTGCTGATGGAGGGTCCCGTGCCCTCCCAGGTGGTCGGCACAAACTACACCTGAAATCCTCTGTGCTGCTGGAGGTCCCCGTGCCCTCCCAGTGGTCAGCACAATCTACATCTGAATCCTCTGTGCTGCTGAGGGTCCCGTGCCCTCCCAGTGTCAGCACAGCCTACCCTGAAACCTACTGTGCTGCTGGAGGTCCCGTCCCCCCAGGTGTCAGCACAGCCTACACCTGAAATCCTCTGTGCTGCTGGAATCCCAAACCTCCACCCACACGGTCGCACCCTCCACCCACACAGCTGGCACCTCCCACCCACACGGTCGGCACCCTCCATCCACACGGCGGCACCCTCCACCCACACGGTCGGCACCTTCCCACCCACACGGTCGGCACCTTCCCACCCACACGTCGGCACCCTCCACCCACACGGTCGGCACCCTCCATCCACACGGTCGCACCCTCCACCCACACGGTCGGTACCCTCCCACCCACACGGTCGGCACCCTCCCACCCACACGTTCGGTCCACCCTCCATCCACAAGTTCGGCACCCTCCACCCACACGTCGGCACCCTCCACCCACACGGTCAGCACCCTCCATCCACAACGGTCGGGACCTCCACCCACACGGTTGGCACCCTCCACCCACACGGTTGGTACCTTCCCATCCACACGGTCGGCACCCTCCATCCACACTGTCAGGACCTCCACCCACACGGTCGGCACCCTCCACCCACACGGTCGGCACCTTCCACCCACACGTCGGCACCTCCACCCACACGGTCGCACCTCCACCCACACGGTCGGCACCTTCCCACCCACACGGTCGGCATCCTCCACCCACACGGTCGGACCCTCCACCCACACGGTTGGCACCCTCCACCCACATTGCACCCTCACCCACACGGTCCGCACCCTCCACCCACACGTCCCACCCTCCATCCACACGGTCGGACCCTCCACCCACACGTCCGCACCTCACCCACACGGTCGCACCTCTATCACACGTCCGCACCCTCCACCCACACGGTCGGCACCCTCCATCCAACGGCGCACCTCCACCCACAGTTGGCACCTTCCATCCACACGGTCCGCACCCTTCACCCACACGGTCGGCACCCTTCACCCACACGGTCGGCACCCTCCACCCACACGGTCGCACCCTCCACCCACACGGTCGGCACCTTCCCACCCACACGGTCCGCACCTTCCCACCCACACGGTCGGCACCTTCCACCCACATGGTCCGCAACCTCCACCCACACGGTCGGCACCTTCCCACCCACACGGTTGGTACCCTCCCAGCCTTACTGATCATTCCGGGCTGGTCTGCACCTTCCTCCGCCCTGTCCTCATCCTCCTCTTCCTCAACACCCTGGAACTCCAGCTCCTGCTCTTCCATGATGGTCTCTTTGGGGCTTTTCTGTGGAAGATGATAGGCGTTATAGTCCCACCAGAAGACCCCCTCTGTAACGACGGCCTCGTTACTGCTCCACCTCGGTGATGACCCACCGCCCACTCACCTTGAAGGATAAGAAGGCCCCGGAGGAATCGAATGTCCCCATCTCATCGTCCTCATCCTCCATGCACCACTCGGGGAGCCCGTCACGGTCGTCTTCCTGCGCGTTGTCGCCGCCACGTCCACTTCCTCTTGGGCAGCACTGCCTTCTTCACGCACCATTTCAAAATCAAACTTCCGCCGCCGGTCCCCGTGCTCCCTCCATCCTGCGGAGCGCGGCCCCTCTGAAAAGTAACACACATGACAGGTGAGATGCACGAGCCCCAGCAGGGGCACGGGGCCATCGACGGGACTGACCTGTGCTGCCTCCAGGGCTCGTAGAGCGCCAGCGGTCGTCTCTCCGGGAGACAGACAGCCTCCAGTCATCCTCCTCTTGCCCATCACGCAGGGTGCGCCAGTTGTCACTGTCTGAACGAGCAAACTCTTTCCTTGACGGCACCGCGCTTTCCTCAAAGCCCACGCGCACTGCAGGAGAAGAGGACCAATCAGAGTGAAGAATGCGTCCAGGATAAGGGCTCAGGGATTGGGCGGCTTGGATCACATGACGTACCAGCTTCCCTCCTGATGGGCTTCTCAAACCTCCTCTCCCCCCTGAAATGAGAGTAGCAATTACAATGTGACCCCAGGGCCCCCCGATGTGCGCCCACAGGGAACGGTGCCCCCACCTGTCATCCCAGCTCTGGCTACGGTGAATCTCCCGAGCTCCACGGCCAAATACAGAGTCTCCATCATCCAGAGCTCGCTGGTAGACAGCAGGATCCCCACGACCGCGGCCTGAAGGAGCGGACAGTGATGAGCACAAGTGCAGGCAGCGGACCCTCATCTAGTGATGCCTGACCAGCGGGGTCCAACCTCCGAAGTCCTGCTGCCACAGAAGGAGGCAGGCACAGACCTCAGCTCACCAGACATTTACAGAGCCTTACCCCGGCCACGTGCGGTGCCCCGGCCTCGGCTCACCCCTGCGGGCGCCGGCGCTGCTCCTTTACCCATCAGCCTCAGCACAGGAACGCTGTTCACAGACAGGGAAAAGTTCCTCTGCAAAGAAACGTGGAGACAAGTGCTGAAGGGTGGTGGCTGGGCCATAGAGAGGGCGCGGCGAAAGAGCAGCGAGGGGGCGGCGAGAGCAAGGGGGAGGCGAGAGAGTGGTGAGAGCGAGGGGAAAAGGAAGAGCGAGAGAGCAAAGGGGAAAGGAAGAGCGAGATAAGAAGCGAGAGGGACGAGGGGGCGGCGAGAGAGCAGCGAGGGGGCGGCGAGAGGGAGAGGAGGTGGCAAGGGGGCGGTGAGAGAGCGAGGGGAGGCGAGAGAGCGAGGGAGAGGGGCCGCCGAGAGAGCAGCGAGAGAGTGGCGAGGAAGGCAACAAAGCAGCGACGAGAGAGCAGTGAGGGGGCGGCGAGAGCGAGGGGGAGGCGAGAGCGAGGGGAAAAGGAAGAGCGAGAGAGCAAAGGGGAAAGGAAGAGCGAGATAAGAAGAGAGAGAGGGACGAGGGGGCGGCGAGAGAGTGGCGAGAGCGAAGGGGAGGCGAGAGCGACGGGGAAAGGAAGAGCGAGAGAGCGAAGGGGAAAGGAAGAGCAAGAGAGGAAGAGCGAGCGAGAGAGGGACGAGGGGAAGGCGAGAGAGCAGCGAGGGGGCGGCGAGAGAGTGGCGAGAGCGAGGGGGAGGGGGAGGCAAGAGCGAGGGGGAAAGGAAGAGCGAGAGAGCGAAGAGGAAAGGAAGAGCAAGATAGGAAGAGAGAGGGACGAGAGGGAGGCGAGAAAGCAGCGAGGGGGGGCGAGAGAGCGGCAACTGAGCAGCGAGAGGGTGAGAGAGGGGGAAAGAGAGGGAGAGTTGGAGAGGGAGGGAGAGCGGGAGAAAGAGGGAACGCAAAAGAGGCGCAGAGGCGGGGCAGCGAGAGAGCGGCAAGGGGGCAGCGAGGAGCGGCAAGGGGCAGCGAGGGAGCGGCAAGGGGGCAGCGAGGGAGCGGCAAGGGGGCAGCGAGAAGGGAGCGGCCAAGGGGGCAGCGAGGGAGCGGCAAGGGGGCAGCGAGGGAGCGGCAAGGGGGCAGCGAGGGAGCGGCAAGGGGGCAGCGAGGGAGCGGCAAGGGGGCAGCGAGGGAGCGGCAAGGGGGCAGCGAGGGAGCGGCAAGGGGGCAGCGAGGGAGCGGCAAGGGGGCAGCGAGGGAGCGGCAAGGGGGCAGCGAGGAGACGGCAAGGGGGCAGCGAGAGAGCGGCAAGGGGGCAGCGAGAGAGAGCGGCAAGGGGGCAGCGATGGAGAGCGGCAAGGGGGCAGCGAGAGAGCGGCAAGGGGGCAGCGAGAGAGCGGCAAGGGGGCAGCGAGAGGGCAGGAGTAGGAGAGCGAGGGGGGAAAGGAAGATCGAGAGAGCGAAGGGGAAAGGAAGAGCAAGAGAGGAAGAGCGAGAGAGAGCGGCGAGGGGGCGGCGAGGAGAGCGGCGAGGGGGCGGCGAGGAGAGCAGCGAGGGGGCGGCGAGAGAGCAGCGAGGGGGCGGCGAGAGAGCAGCGAGGGGGCGGCGAGAGAGCAGCGAGGAGAGCAGCGAGGGGGCGGCGAGAGAGGCAGCGAGGGGGCGGCGAGAGAGGAGGCGCGAGGGGCGGCGAGAGAGCAGCGAGGGGGCGGCGAGAGAGCAGCGAGGGGGCGGCGAGAGAACAGCGAGGGGGCGGCGAGAGAGAGGAGGTGGCGAGGGGGGCGGGGAGAGAGCGAGGGGAAGTGAGAGCGAGGGAGAGGTGAGAGCGAGGGAGGTGAGAGAGCAGCGAGGGGGCAGTGAGAGAGCGGCGAGAGGGAGAGCGAGGGGAGAGGGCGGCGAGAGAGGGAGAGGGCGGCGAGAGGGAGAGGAGTAGGCGGTGAGAGAGCGAGGGGGAGGGGAGGAGAGAGCGAAAGGGAGGTGAGAGAGAGGAGGGGGGAGGCGGCGAGAGAGCAGCGAGGGGGCGGCGAGGGAGAGAGCGGCGGGAGAGGGCGGCGAGAGGGAGAGGAGGTGGAAATGGGGCGGTGAGAGCAAGGGGGAGGGGGAGAGAGAGCGAGGGGAAAGAGCGAGGGGGAGGGGAAAGAGCGAGGGAGAGGGGGCAGCGAGAGAGCAGCGAGGGGGAGGCGAGAGGAGCGGCGAGACAGAGAGAGGGGGAGAGAGAGGGAGAGAGATGAGGAGGGAGGGAGAGCGGGAGAGGAATTAGAAAAGCGAGATAGAGAGAGGGAAAGCGAGAGAGGAGGGGAAGCGAGAGAGAGGGGAAAGCGAGGAGAGAGAGGGAAAGCAGAGGAGGGAGGAGAGAGAAGGGAAAAGCGAGAGAGAGAGGGAAAGCGAGGAGAGAGGGAAAGCGAGAGAGAGAGGGAAAGCGAGAGAGAGGGAAAGCGAGAGAGAGAGGGAAAGCGAGAGAGAGAGGAAAGCAGAGAGAGAGGGAAAGCGAGAGAGAGAGGGAAAGCGAGAGAGAGGAAAGCGAGAGAGAGAGGGAAAGCGAGAGAGAGAGGGAAAGCGAGAGAGAGAGGGAAAGCGAGAGAGAGAGGGAAAGCGAGAGAGAGAGGGGGAAAGCGAGAGAGAGAGGGAAAGCGAGAGAGAGAGGGAAAGCGAGAGAGAGGGGAAAGCGAGAGAGAGGGGAAAGCGAGAGAGAGAGGGAAAGCGAGAGAGAGGGAAAGCGAGAGAGAGGGGAAAGCGAGAGAGAGGGAAAGCGAGAGAGGGGAAAGCGAGAGAGAGGGAAAGCGAGAGAGAGGGAAAGCGAGAGAGAGGGAAAGCGAGAGAGGAGAGAGGGAAAGCGAGAGAGAGGGAAAGCGAGAGAGAGGGAAAGCGAGAGAGAGGGAAAGCGAGAGAGAGGGAAAGCGAGAGAGAGGGAAAGCGAGAGAGAGGGAAAGCGAGAGAGAGGGAAAGCGAGAGAGGGAAGCGAGAGAGAGGAAAGCGAGAGAGAGGGAAAGCGAGAGAGAGAGGGAAAGCGAGAGAGAGGGAAAGCGAGAGAGAGGGAAAGCGAGAGAGAGGGAAAGCGAGAGGAGGAGAGAGGGAAAGCGAGAGAGAGAGGGAAAGCGAGAGAGAGAGGGAAAGCGAGAGAGAGAGGGAAAGCGAGAGAGAGGGAAAGCGAGAGAGAGGGAAAGCGGAGAGAGGAAGCGAGAGAGGGGAAAGCGAGAAGAGAGGGAAAGCGAGAGAGAGAGAAAGCGAGATAGAGGGAAAGCGAGAGAGAGAGGAAAGCGAGAGAGAGGGAAAGCGAGAGAGAGAGGGAAAGCGAGAGAGAGGGAAAGCGAGAGAGAGAGGGAAAGCGAGAGAGGGAAAGTGTGATGATACTGCAAGCTTCATTTCTTGTGCTGTTTCCAGAACTTTCCCCATAGTACTACAACCCCCACCGGTTGCAAGCACAGGGCAAAGTTACCCCTCCCTCCTTTTCTCTGCAGCTACTGCATTCATTAGGCTTTGCAGCCTGTGGGCTCCCCCCCCCCCCTTCAGCTCACTACACACTCTGTGTAATCTGATTCCAGGTGGCTAGCCCCCACAGGGAGGCCGGCTGAAAGCGGCTAACAAGCCACATGGTCTGTTCCTTTGTTGCATGGTAGTTATTCAAGATCAAAAATCTTGGCTCCTGTGTATGTTATAAGTATGAAATTTTCATATCTGCCAATTCATCGGTGAATCCAGGGATAAGTGAAGTTTCTAAGCGCTGGCACCAGCAGAACCTAAGAAACAGATTTCTGCTTAGCCGATCCACTCAGGCACTCTGCGTTTAGACTTAAATGCACGCCAACATCTTGTGGAGTACAATGGTATGCTCTGCATCGCTGTATGAGACTCCATCTCTTATTTATGAAAATTTTGAGTTTTCTGAACTAAGAGTAACCCTTAGAGCAAGAGGAGGACCCTGGTAACTCCACCCCGTTTATGATGTCACGGCCACAGGTCTATAAGGTAGGGGCCAGGTATTCTGGCTCAGATCTGCCCTGGACACCAGACTTATAGCAGCTCTGTGATGCATTGTGATGTCTCCCCTCCCCCGACCGCATGGCTTGCCTACTATGATCTAAGAACTGTAAGTTGATCTTCCTTATGTTAACCCCTTTTATTTTCTAATTGTCTTGTACATAACGATATTGTCTCAGTTTGTTCCATCTTTTTATATTGTATAAGCACTGCCTGTCTTTTTAAGGAATAAACCTATAAATTTATTAGTTTGTTTCTCCTGCTCTATAAACGAATTTGCACGCGCCTGAAGTACTACGCTACTGTTTTGGGGTTGCTACGGACCCTCTTGATAAATTATTCCAAGTAAACCGTGGCTGGTGGCAGCTATAAAGAAGGGGTGTAAAGTGTTGACCTATGGGGTGGCGTTGGCGGTGACGGAGCGGGTTTTATAAGTGTATTACCCAGCTGCGGCTTGGAGTAATTATAATTCCCTCACTGCAGCGTGCCCAATAGCCAGCACACATCCAAGTGACCCGTCTGGCGACTAATTATCCTAGGTGCAGTTCCCTGACTGACCTGAGGGTAAGGGTGGCGCCAGAGAGCTGCAAGTTCCTAAGTGGAAGTGGGATAATTATAAATCCCTGCAGTTTACTGGGTCGGACGGCAGCAGCCGTCGTGTGTGTGCACCGTTTCATCACATATTGGTGGCAGCAGTGGGATTATAGAGCATTAGTGATCTGGTTTGAGCAATCATTCCATTCACTAAAAAACTTGCACGGTTCTTCAGCGACCCTTCAGCTAAAGTTTTGGAGAACAGACTCAGTGTTTATTAGTCCTGAGACAATTGTGTGTACTTTCGGTTACCCCTCCCTTCTCTTTGTTTTCTATCCTATCTTTTATTTGGCAACCATGGCTACGAGGGGATACGACTGGTATAATCGGAATAGCAAGGAAGCTCTTCTTGCCATGTGCGAGTGGAGGGAGATTGTCCCCATGGCCCAAACCAAGGCCGAGGTGATCCAGGCCCTGATGGCACGGGACCACGCTCGGAGCGAGGAGGGCGCAGGAGCCGGCCCAAGCCAAGTTGGTGCCGCAGGAGCCGAGGCCCAACCCCTGACTGCTTACACCCAGGGCGGGATGGACCCTTACCTGCAGGCGGCCCTGGAGGGACTCCCCACCGACGACCGGGAGGAGCGCCTGAAGCTGATCCAGCAATACCAGCAGGAGGCCCGAGCCGAGCGCCAGAGCCAGCGAGCAAGAGCCAGCGGGAGGCTGAGAGAGCAGCCGAGAGCGGGGAGGCTGAGAGAGCCGAGCGGGAGGCTGAGAGAGCCGAGCGGGAGTGAGAGCCGAGCGAGGCTGAGAGCCGGCGGAGCAGGCCCAGGCTGAGAGAGCCGAGCTGAGGCTGAGAGCCAGACTGGAGGCAGATGCCCCTCCACAGCCCAGAGCAGTGTGCCCAGCAGCGCTCAGAGTCCCAAGCCCCGGCCGGAGCACTTTCCCGTGATGGAAAAGGATGGAGACTTGGACACTTTTCTGCGGGCCTTTGAGAAAGTCTGCAGACAGTACCGGCTGCCTGACAACCAATGGGCCAGGTACTTGACTCCCGGGCTATAGGGCAAAGCTCTAGGAGGCGTTTGCTTCACTCACGCCGGATCAAGATGACAACTATCAGGCCATCAAGCAGGCCCTGATCGCCAAGTACCAGCTAACCCCTGAGGTATACCGAAAGAAGTTCCGGAACCTCCAACGTGGCCCACACGACAGTTATAGCGATGTGGTGCAAGGACTCAGGAACCACTTTGACCAGTGGATCCATGGACTGTCAGTTGACACCTTTGAGAACCTGAGGGACCTGATGATCAAAGACCAGTTCCTGCATCTATGCCCAGCTGAGGTCCGACAGTTCATCCTGGACCGAGAACCGGAGGACGCGGTCAGAACAGCACGGATCGCCGACAGCTATGAGGCCAACCGGAAAACCGAGGTGCGGAAGCCCGTCACCACCCGCTGGGGAGGGGGTAAGCCTGCAACCAACCCCAGTGCCCCTGCCAGTCGTCCCTCTGGAGGCACTGTCCCCTTTGCCAGCGCCAGGCCTACATCAGACCCCCGCCAGTGTTTCTCCTGTAAAAGGACTGGTCACATCAGCGCCACCTGTCCGGAGAGGCAGAAGAACCCCCCAGCCAAGGCCTCCGGGCCCAACGCCTCTGTTCTTTTGGTGGGTGGTGTGGTGGGGAGGGTTGATGACAACGTGCAGCCCGTCCGCGTGGGGGCCCGTCTTGCTACAGGCCTCAAGGACACCGGGGCTGAGCGAACCCTCATCCGACCCGAACTGGCGGCCCCTGAAGAGTTGATTCCGGGGAAAACCTTAACTGTCACCGGGATTGGGGGCGTCCACTACCCCTTGCCGATAGCCCGAGTTTTCATTGACTGGGGTGCCGGGAGCGGGGTGAAGGAAGTGGGGGTGTCCGAAAACCTGCCCACTGATGTTTTATTGGGGACTGATCTGGGGAGGATGGTGGCGTACTATGTCCCTGACACCCCTTCCCAATCTGATAAGGTTAACGTTAACCATGATGTTGATGATGATGGGAAACTGATTGTGTTACCTGCTAATGCTTTGCGAAGTGATGATGCAACTGATAAACCTTTCTTTCCCTAGGAATGATGTTGATAGTGATGTATCTGTGCCATCTGAATCTGTTAACCCTTTCTCTGAAGTGGTAGATGTGTCCACAGGTACAGGAGCGTTCAGTCCCGTCGCTCTGCGGAGTGAGACGGCTGAGGAACCCCTAGCAGGAGCAAACGACAGTGCTCAAGGAAATGGGGAGGTGCATGGGAACCGGGAGGAAGGTGACGCCATGACACTGACCAGTGCCACCGAGGAAGGTAACTGGCCCATAAGTAGCACTGCTCCTGAAGTGTTGGGGGTGGATGGGGAGGTAGAGCCCATAGCAGCACAGGCTGATGGGTCTATAGAAACCCCCGGGGAGACGGCATATGTAGCTGCTGTCACCCGCAGTCAGAGTGCCCGGATCGCAGGTAGCGCCCTGCCATCTGGACCCTCCTCCGCTACAGGAGAGACTGAACCAGAGGTGGACCCAGAGCCGGTCCCAGAGGGTCCCAGTGAGGAAGGAACCCTGACGTCACTTCTGGCTGCCTCCAGCCAGCAGTTCCAGGCCGCTCTGCACTCAGATGCGAGCCTGGAGAACTTGAGGCACCTCGCCGAGACGCCAACCTCCGTGACTGATAAGGAGAGGGTGTTCTGGGAACGAGGACGGTTGTACCGGGAGACAGTACCCGGAGATTCCCAAAAGGAGTGGTTGAGGGAAAGACAGCTGGTCGTCCCGCACCAGTTCCGAGGTGAGTTGTTGAGGATTGCCCATGAGATTCCACTCGCTGGACACTTGGGGATCAGCAAAACTAAGGCACGGCTGTCTCAACACTTCTATTGGCCCAAGATGGGGACAGATGTGACTAACTACTGCCGCTCCTGTATCACCTGTCAAAGAGTGGGGAAGGCGGGGCCTGCTCTTAAGGCTCCCCTGATCCCGTTGCCAGTGATAGAGGAGCCTTTCCAGAGGATCGCGGTGGACATTGTGGGCCCGCTGGCCGTCCCCAGCAGCTCTGGAAAGCAATACATCCTTACTGTGGTAGACTATGCTACCCGGTACCCGGAGGCGGTAGCTCTGTCCTCAACTAGGGCAGATAAGGTGGCGGATGCACTGGTGACCATCTTTTCACGGGTAGGATTTCCCAGGGAGATGCTTACCGATCAAGGGACCCAATTTATGTCTCGCCTAATGAAGGCTCTCTGCAGCAAAATGCAGGTGACGCGTATGGTATCGAGTGCGTATCACCCACAGACCAATGGTTTGTGTGAGCGCTTTAACGGTACCCTCAAACAGATGCTCCGCATGCTGGTTGAGACCCAGGGACGCGATTGGGAGCGGTACCTCCCACACCTGCTATTTGCCTACAGAGAAGTCCCGCAGGCCTCGACGGGGTTCTCCCCCTTCGAGCTCCTGTATGGTAGGCGAGTCCGGGGACCCCTTGGGTTGATAAGAGAATCCTGGGAAGATGAGCCAAACCCCACGGAAGTGTCCATCGTGGATTATGTCATGCGCTTCCACGACAAGATGCAGACCTTGACGCAGTTGGTGCATGACAACATGACGCAGGCTCAGGCTGACCAGAAGCACTGGTACGACCAGAACGCCCGGGAGCGGACCTACCAGGTGGGTCAAAAGGTGTGGGTGCTGGTCCCCGTACCAAAGGATAAGCTTCAGGCAGCCTGGGAAGGCCCGTACGTCGTGCACCAACAGCTCAACCCAGCCACCTACGTGGTCACGCTTGACCACACTCGGAGTAGGCGCAAGGCCTTTCACGTCAACATGATGAAGGCCCATCACGAACGTGAAGCCTGCGTCCTACCGGTCTGCAATCTGCCCGAGGACGGGGAAGAGGATCCCCTCCTGGACATGCTGGCCCAAGCCCAGGCCAATGGGTCCATTGAGGACATGGAGGTAAATGCCTCGCTAACCGTCTCCCAGCGGTTGCAGTTGCTGACCACTCTGGAACCCTTCCGGGAAGAGTTCACAAACCGACCCGGAAGGACCAAGTTGGCGGTCCACGAGGTGGACACCGGGAATCGTGCCCCGTTACGGCGGACACCTTATCGGATCTCTGAGGAAGTGCAGCAGATTATGCGCCAGGAGATCCAGGAGATGTTGCAGCTGGGGGTGATCCGGCAGTCCAAAAGCGCGTGGGCCTCACCTGTAGTTCTCGTGCCAAAAAAGGATCGGACCACCCGGTTCTGCGTGGACTACAGGGGGCTCAACGCCATCACTACCTCTGATGCGCATCCAATGCCACGCATCGAGGATCTGCTGGAGCGGTTGGCGAATGCCAAGTACATATCCATCATGGATTTGAGCCGGGGATACTGGCAGATTCCCCTGAGCCCTGCGGCGCAGGAGAAATCCGCCTTTATCACCCCTTTTGGACTGTACGAGTCCACGGTCATGCCTTTCGGCATGAAGAATGCCCCTGCCACTTTTCAGCGGATGGTCAACCACCTGCTTCAGGGACTGGAGGAGTACGCTGTGGCGTACCTGGACGACATTGCCGTCTTCAGTTCCACCTGGGAGGAACACCTTCAGCATCTCCAGGAGGTGCTCAAGCGTATTCACCAGGCAGGTCTGACCATCAAGCCGGGAAAATGCCAGATGGGCATGAGGGAGGTCCACTACCTGGGGCACCGGGTAGGTGGGGGTTCCATGAGTCCAGAGCCCGAGAAAGTGGACGCGATCGTGTCCTGGCACACCCCCAGGACCAAAAAGCAGGTGAAGTCCTTCCTGGGCACTGCAGGGTACTATAGGCGTTTCGTACCGAACTATAGCGCCATTGCAAAACCCTTGACGGACCTCACCAAGGGCGGTCTACCCCAAACAGTCAACTGGACAGATGGCTGTGAGGCGGCATTCCGAGCTTTGAAAACAGCCCTGTGCAGCTCTCCGGTGTTGAGAGCCGTCGACAGCAGTCGGCCCTTCCTGGTACAGACTGACGCCAGCGAATTTGGCCTCGGTGCTGTACTCAGCCAGGTTGATTCGGGGAACCAGGAGCACCCCGTGTTGTACCTGAGCCGGAAACTTCTGCCAAGGGAAGTGGCATACTCCACCATCGAGAAGGAGTGCCTGGCCATGGTCTGGGCACTGCAACGTTTGCAGCCCTACCTGTACGGGCGCACCTTCAAGGAGGTCACCGACCACAACCCTCTGAGCTGGCTGCACACAGTGTCCGGAACCAATGGTAGGTTGCTACGCTGGAGCCTTGCCCTGCAGCAGTATGATTTTGCCGTACGACACAAGAAAGGCAGTGATCATGGGAATGCTGATGGGTTGTCCCGACGTGGCGAACCCGAGGTGCGCATGGCGGATTACCGAGAGGTCATGCCTCCGTAGCGCCCTCTAAGGGGGGGAGGTGTGATGATACTGCAAGCTTCATTTCTTGTGCTGTTTCCAGAACTTTCCCCATAGTACTACAACCCCCACCGGTTGCAAGCACAGGGCAAAGTTACCCCTCCCTCCTTTTCTCTGCATTCATTAGGCTTTGCAGCCTGTGGGCTTCCCCCCCCCTTCAGCTCACTACACACTCTGTGTAATCTGATTCCAGGTGGCTAGCCCCCACAGGGAGGCCGGCTGAAAGCGGCTAACAAGCCACATGGTCCGTTCCTTTGTTGCATGGTAGTTATTCAAGATCAAAAATCTTGGCTCCTGTGTATGTTATAAGTATGAAATTTTCATATCTGCCAATTCATCGGTGAATCCAGGGATCAGTGAAGTTTCTAAGCGCTGGCACCAGCAGAACCTAAGAAACAGATTTCTGCTTAGCCGATCCACTCAGGCACTCTGCGTTTAGACTTAAATGCACGCCAACATCTTGCGGAGTACAATGGTATGCTCTGCATCGCTGTATGAGACTCCATCTCTTATTTATGAAAGTTTTGAGTTTTCTGAACTAAGAGTAACCCTTAGAGCAAGAGGAGGACCCTGGTAACTCCACCCCGTTTATGATGTCACGGCCACAGGTCTATAAGGTAGGGGCCAGGTATTCTGGCTCAGATCTGCCCTGGACACCAGACTTATAGCAGCTCTGTGATGCATTGTGATGTCTCCCCTCCCCCGACCGCATGGCTTGCCTACTATGATCTAAGAACTGTAAGTTGATCTTCCTTATGTTAACCCCTTTTATTTTCTAATTGTTTTGTACATAACGATATTGTCTCAGTTTGTTCCATCTTTTTATATTGTATAAGCACTGCCTGTCTTTTTAAGGAATAAACCTATAAATTTATTAGTTTGTTTCTCCTGCTCTATAAACGAATTTGCACGCGCCTGAAGTACTACGCTACTGTTTTGGGGTTGCTACGGACCCTCTTGATAAATTATTCCAAGTAAACCGTGCCTGGTGGCAGCTATAAAGAAGGGGTGTAAAGTGTTGACCTATGGGGTGGCGTTGGCGGTGACAGAGCGGGTTTTATAAGTGTATTACCCAGCTGCGGCTTGGAGTAATTATAATTCCCTCACTGCAGCGTGCCCAATAGCCAGCACACATCCAAGTGACCCGTCTGGCGACTAATTATCCTAGGTGCAGTTCCCTGACTGACCTGAGGGTAAGGGGGGCGCCAGAGAGCTGCAAGTTCCTAAGTGGAAGTGGGATAATTATAAATCCCTGCAGTTTACTGGGTCGGACGGCAGCAGCCGTCGTGTGTGTGCACCGTTTCATCACAGAAAGAGAGAGAGAGGGAAAGCGGAGAGGAGAGAGAGAGGGAAAGCGAGAGAGAGGGAAAGCGAGAGAGAGGGAAAGCGAGAGAGAGGGAAAGCGAGAGAGAGGGAAAGCGAGAGAGAGGGAAAGCGGAGAGAAGGAGAGGGAAAGCGAGAGAGAGGGAAAGCGAGAGAGAGGGAAAGCGAGAGAGAGGGAAAGCGGAACGAGAGAGGAACGAGAGAGAGAGCGAGAGCGGTGGGGGGGCGGCGAGGCCAAGAGAAAGGGGGAGAGGCGGGGCCAGAGAGAGGGAGAGGGGCGGCGGTGACAGAGAGAGGGAGGATGGGCCAGAGAGGGAGAGGGGGGGTGGCGGGGCCAGAGAGAGAGAGAGGCGGGGCCAGAGAGCGAGGGAGAGGGGCGGTGGTGACAGAGAGAGGGGGAGGATGGGCCAGAGAGAGAGAGTGAGGAGGGCGGCGGGGCCAAAAGAGAGAGAGGGGGAGAGGCGGGGCCAGAGAGCGAGGGAGAGGGGCGGCGGTGACAGAGAGAGGGGGAGGATGGGCCAGAGAGAGAGTGAGAGGAGGGCGGCGGGGCCAGAGAGAGAGGTAGAGGGGGTGGCGGGGCCAGAGAGAGAGGGGGAAGTGGAGCCAGAGAGAGAGGGGGTGGCCGGGCCAGAGAGAGAGGGGAAGCAGAGCCAGAGAGAGGTAGAGGGGGCGGCGGGGAGAGAGAGAGAGGAGGGGAGGGGGAAGTGGGGCCAGAGAGAGAGAGGGGGGAGAGGGTGGAGGGGCCAGAGACAGAGGTAGAGGGGGGCGGCGGGGCCAGAGAGAGAGGTGGGGGGACGGCGGGCCATAGAAGAGAGGGAGAGGGGGGCGGCGGGGCCAGAGAGAGAGGGGGAAGCGAGGCCAGAGAGAGAGGGGGGCGACGGGGCCCAGAGAGAGAGGTAGAGGTGGGCGGCGGGGCCAGAGAGAGAGGTAGAGGTGGGTGGCGGGGCCAGAGAGAGAGAGGGAGAGGGAGGCAGCGGAGCCAGAGAAAGGGTAAAGGGGGGCGGCGGGGCCAGAGAGAGAGGGGGGGAGGGGGTGGCGGGGCCAGAGAGAGAAGGGGGTAGGGGGTGGCGGGGCCAGAGAGAGAGGGGGGGAGGGGGTTGTGGGGCTAGAGAGAGAGGGGGGGAGGGGGTGGCGGGGCCAGAGAGAGAGGGGGGCGGCGGGGCCCAGAGAGAGAGGTAGAGGTGGGCGGCGGGGCCAGAGAGAGAGGTAGAGGTGGGTGGCGAGGCCAGAGAGAGGTAGAGGTGGGCGGCGGGGCCAGAGAGAGGTAGAGGTGGGCGGCGGGGCCAGAGAGAGAGAGGGAGAGGGAGGCAGCAGAGCCAGAGAGAAAAGGGGAAAGGGGGGGGGCGGGGCCAGAGAGAGAGGGGGGGGGGGGGGGGTGGCGGGGGCCAAAAAGAAGGGGGGGGTAGGGGGGGCGGGGGGCCAAGGGGGGGGGGGGGGTTTTCGGGGCCAGGGAGGGGGGGAAGGGGGGGGGCGGGCCCGAGGAGGGGGAAAGGGGGGGCGGCGGGGCCCAGAGAGAAGGTGAAAGGGGGGCCGGGGGGGGGCCAGAGAGGAGGTAGGGTGGGTTTGGGGAGGCCAGAGAGAGAGGTAGAGGGGGCGGCGGGGCCAGAGGAGAGAGGGAGAGGGAGGCCCGCGGAGCCAAGAGAGAGGTAAAGGGGGGGGGCGGGGCCCCCCGAGAGGGGGGGGGGAGGGGGGGGCGGGGCCAAAAGAGGGGGGGGGGGGGGTTGGGGGGGGGCCAAGAGAAGGGGGGGGGGGGTTTGGGGGGGCCCCCAAGAAAAGGGGGGGGGGGGGGCGGCGGGCCCGGAGGGAGGGGGGAAAGCGGGGCCAGAAAGAGAGGGGGAAAGGGGCGGCGGGGCCGGAGAAAGGAAGGGTGGGCGGCGAGGCCAGAGAGGGGAGAGGTGGGCAGCGGGGCCAGGAGGAAGTGAGGGGGGCGGTGGGGCCAGGGAGAGGGGGGGTGGGGCGGGGCCCGAGAGAGGTAAGGGGGGGGGCGGGGCCAGAAAAAGGGGGGAAGGGGGGGGCGGGGGGCCCGAGGAAAGGGGAGGTTTGGGGGAGAGGTC